>CAIGQQ010039592.1:446566-485822 GCA_903798035.1 Danio albolineatus | reverse complement strand
ATATATATATATATATATATATATATATATGTATGTATATATATGTATGTATATATATATATGTATGTATATATGTGTTCAACTGCCATTAAGACTCGCCAGACAAATATAAAACATTTTTTCCAATAGCCATTTGTAAGCCCCCATCTACACTTTAAAAATTAAGTTTAAATTTAATTTATTAATTTGTACAGCTGCAATCCCTTGTAAGTCACCCCATATATGTGAAACATGATGAACTTTATTTAACATTGCAATGTATACCTCTAAAAAACAAGATATTGCAATGTCAAATTTTCAATATCGTGCAGCCCTAATCATGTCTCAAAACCATACCCAATAAATCCAGACCTATTTCCAAAATTATTATTATTACATTTTTCCCCATTAAAGCATGTTCAATCAATAAAATAATTTCAGTGAATCTGGCAAAAGTTGAGAATTGATTTGATATGTTTTGCAGAATCCACAAGGAAGCTCTATGAAAAGAAACTGAGTGAGGCCATGGCCAAAAAAACCAAGCCTTCCTCACCTGACAAAACGTTCTACCGAGAAGAACGTAAGACTTTGCTGAAGAAAGAGAACTATACAACCATATTTACAGTGCTTTACTACACTATGAACATTTACTTTTGTTTTACAGAGGAAGAAGTGGAGTATGTTACCTATCATCAGCCCGTAAGTTAAATGAACTAATTTTAAACAGTAACTGCTGCTATACCAGTGACGTTTTTTATTAAGTTCATGTTTATCATTTTTAGCAGCTACAAACAAGACACGAAGTATATGGTGATGTGTAAGTAGCTTTTATTTGATTTTTCCCCAATAATAATAACTGTCATTATGTCCTGTGCAAACAATGTCCCTCCCCTATGATTGCAGCACAAGGAGGTCAAAGGCCAGTGATTCCGATTTTGCCTCCGAGTGAGATTCATTTTATCTCTTCACTTTATTTCTTCTTTATTTAAGTGATTAAAACCTTTTAAATTGATGTGTTTGGTCTTTTAGCAGTGTGAGGTCAAAGTTCTCAGCTCACAGAGACGATGATGTTGACTATACCAACGAGTGAGTTTTTGTTTTAGCGTTATTCTAAAGTTTTTTATTTTATTTGAACATGTATAATTGTCTTTCTTTCCTTCTCGAGTTAAAAAGTATGCTTGCTTTTGTACACCTTAACTTATTTAATCATCTGTACACACAGCTTACACATGCTCTTTGAGGTGCTTTTGCTCTGGATGTTGCATCCAATGAGCAATTTGATTTATATTTTATTCAGTATTGATTATATTTCATTCAATATTTGATTTAAAATGTTAGTTTTTCAGACCTGGAATCCATATTTAAATATAAATGCTGTTTATTGAAATGTTCATGGAGTTAACTTGTTAACAAAGGTTCAGCGGCGGAACCACGCCTCACTTTGTCCCCTTAACCAATCACCTAATCCCTAAAACATATTAAGGCAGACCAGCCATCTAGCACTGTTCTTCTTGTTCTTTCCCTCCCTCCCTCCCTCCCTCTCTTTCCTCGCTTCCCATTCACAATCCTATAACCCTCTCTTCACTCCTGGGTTGAATCATGGGGTTCAATCATTCTACCAAAATATTAGAGATGGTACCCCCACTCTGAGTCTCTGGGTATCATTGTAGGATGCCCGATCAACCTACCTACCTGTTCACTGTTTATCCTTTTACTTCCCTTCATCACACTGTTCTCTTACCAACCCTTCATCCCTACAATAAAGTCTATCTCAAATTGTGGCGTGGTCCATGCTGGTGAACATATGTATTAACCATATTATTGATACACATTTACATTAACAATAGAGCCCACTTTATTTTTTAAATAACTTTTTATTTTGAGGCTGTGTTTACAGTTGTGTGTTTTAGCATGAAAAAGATTTTCTGTGATGATCTGTGTCCACATTATAAAGCTCACTTAACACGTGTATATTTCACCAGCATTCTGTTTGCAGTCTACTGGTTGTGTAATGGTCAAATAAGAGAAAGAATGCAATTATCCCAATTCTATCTCACGGCAATTCGTAACTTTTGATTTAGTGGCTAATTCGTATGAATTCGTACGATCTAATGATGATCTAATGATGCTCATCACCCAATGACGGTGGGGTTTAGGGGTGGAGTTGGGTGCCACGCCTCCTTTTTTAAATCATACATTTTCGTACAACTGAATTCGTAGGAATTAGCCACTAAACTGGCAAAACGTAAAATTCTTATGTTTTCTCGTGAGATCAGGCTGATTATCCAGAAAACCAATTAGCGACTATGAGCGACTGAATAGCCACTCCTCCATTTTCAAAAGACTGTTTAGCCCATCTATATTGAAACTGCAGTATTTCCAAACTAAAATCATTTTCAAAAAAGGGTCCTTTTTCGTGGGTCAAAGACATTGGAGTTGTGTCATAACAGTAACAACTTTTTAAAGAGATAACACTATTGTAAATGGCACCCTAGTAACAAGAATCATAAATATAAAAATAAGAGTACACACGAGCTAAGCTCATTACACTGCAAATAAAAACAATGAACATTTCCACTCAAAACAGGACCTAAAGCCATTGCCTGGAGTCATGGACAATGTTTTTACAAAACATGCTAACTATAGCCTAGACAGGTGGTTTTGTATTTGTTGTATTATCGCTGAGTTATACACCGACAACACCAGATGCAAAAACTTGAAACACTGGACACGGCAAGGAGAGCGATGTTAGTCTGTTTTTTTTTTTAACATGTCATTTGAAGCCCATCAGTAATAAAATGGGGAATTGGTTGCACAACTTCTAATGTAGACAGTCACTGCACGTGTTAGCTCTTGTGGGTTTGTTGACCCCATTTTTGTCATGAGTGCTTTTTAATATAAAATATAATACTTCAATTTTGCTAATGATAACTTCAATTGGGTACAATGACTAAATTTTGTTTTAAGTGGAACAACTGAAAAGATGGTGAAGCTGAGATCATAGTCATATTCTCTGAAGCGCAGTAACACACATGAGAATCCATTCATGGGTTTCCTGAATCAAGATTGTTTAATTAATTTGATAATCATTTAAAATCAAAGAATAAATCAATAAGCCATTGATTACAGTGCTTTTTTCAACGGCTAAGGTATCGGTGATTGCCAGCTCATGCAGAGCTCAGCAGATTACCACAAATTGTTGAACCTGTCATTTAATCTTTTTTAAA
This sequence comes from Danio albolineatus, assembly GCA_903798035.1. Lineage (NCBI taxonomy): Eukaryota > Metazoa > Chordata > Actinopteri > Cypriniformes > Danionidae > Danio > Danio albolineatus. The sequence continues at coordinate 482,616 of CAIGQQ010039592.1, read as the reverse complement.
CTCATGCTAATGTATATATGTATGTATATATTTAACTCAAATAAATATGAATTAAAGAACCTAAATAAATATATTTCAGTTTATAATGATTTGATAGATATTAAGTAATATATATTTTTTATTGTGGGGTGTATTATATGACCTACTGTAGCTTTGTTTACAAAACAATCTAATTAGATTTCTAGTTAAAATCTAATTAATTTAATTTCACAAAATTAAATTTTGTAAAAAAGTACAAAATTACTAGGGCCTAAAAACTGATTACAAAATGGATAGTAATTGAGCCATTGAGTCTGATTAAATGGGCTGTGTTAAAGCTGTTGTAAATTACTCTACTCTACTAAAAGTTGGGAACACGGAATCATAGGGGGAACTGTGAAAAAAACATCTGATGACAATAAAATCTAAATCAATAAATACAAAGATCATTGCTTGAGTGAGAGGACCACAAGGTGCCAGCAAATGCAGCTTAAACAAGTACAAAGACATCTGATCACTTTTAATATTCATAGAGAAAAAGCATAGAAACGGGAAGGGTGTGTTGTTCTAGAGAGCATGTGTAAGGGACTGTACACAAGTAGTTTTCTTTGAAATGTTGCACATTAGTAGGCCCACATGGAATCTGCGCGTGCAGAATTCCGCAGATCTTTAGCCCATCATTAATTCTGTTTATATACTGGTGTAAATGTGTATAGTTATTCAGTTTTTAAAATTAATTTCAGTAATATTATTGACTAATAAGAAAATATTCGTATGATTTATTTACAATACAGTTTTTAGTCATATTTTCTGTCTTTTAGTAAATATTTAATTTGAGAGACTTGCTTTGTTTACCAAATAAAATGAATCTAATTGAATTCACATTGTAAACACTAAACACAAGTTAAAAAGGTATTACTTTTTATTTCATATAATAAATTTTTCGTTATGATACTCCTAAAATCAATCCGCATAAATCCGCAGACTTTTAATAGCAAAAAATGTCCGCAGATTCCGTCTGGCCCTACGCATTAGTGCTCACACACAGTGAAGCTCACACAGTAATTCAAGTCATTTTGCTTGATACTAAATGTAATGTTACCATTATGAATTAAATGTCTTTTCCATGTTATCTTAAAGGCCTGTCATCAGCCAGTCTCGTTCAGCCTATCAGAGCTCTGCTCGTCCGTCAGCCTCTAAACCCGTCCAGCATGCAGCGAGTGCAGAGAGCAGACCTGCAGGTGTGCCGGCATGGCTGCGCATTCTGGTGTTTCTCATCATCGCTGCCTTTTTGTATTATGTGTACACATCTATGGAGCCAGCAGAAGAGACGCCCTTCAAAACCATTCAGTAGATCACATTAATACAGTCGTCTGCCCCAAACCAAAACTCACTTATTTAAACAACCACCAAAAATATAGCTTGATGTAAAGGCAAACAATGTTCTCTGCTAGAGTTGTTCTACCACCACGAATTGGTGTAATATGTTAGTCAAATATTTGTCTTGCACATTTTTTTTTTTTTTATAAAGAAACTGAATTGTTATGACTGGGGCATTTATGTCGTTTTAGAGCTTATTTTCTTTGAAATTGAATGTTGAAATCATGTTGTGGCAGCATGTTTGAGGCTTATGTTCTTGGGATATTCTGTAATGCTTTATTTGGTATTCTGCCTCTGTTCGCTTTTTTCCTGGTTTAAACCCAGTGTTTTTTTTCAATGATTTTTAAGGTGCTGAATTCTTCTGAAGCTGAGCAGATTTAATACACACATTGTGCTATTCTATGTACATAAACACACATGCAGAGAGAGGCACAAGCACGCACACACTACATTTACATTAGTAGTAATACCATGAGTGCCTTTGTTACGATTGTTATTAAAGAAAAGTATAAAAGAAATAAACTTTATAAATAGAAGTCTTTTTTTTTTTTTTTTTTAAAGTGTCCTCTTATTAGGAAACATTGTTAACACTATCAGAATGCGTTGCTCATTTTTTGTTTAATGTTTTATTTTAATACAGTTTCCTGAAAAGCTGATAAACCGATATATGAATATTGAGTTTTCATTGATGTTTCATTGTGTGAATTATGGAAAGTTAATCAACAGAAATTGTTTAAACATTTGTCAAACTGGAAAATGACATTTAACAATTTAAAACAACACGAAGTACTTGTAAAATATCTGCTTACCTGGCCTGACATTTGTGGTTTTCCTCTATGCTTCAGCTTTTAAGTTTTTTTTAACAAAATAAAATTGTTTTGAGAACGTTTTCAGCATTATTCTGTAAAGCCACAAACTTGAAGACAATGCAAACATGCCTGCTGTCAGAGGAGTACATAAAGACATAAACACATTTGATTATCTGTATAAATTATATTTTTCCATTTTCTTATTCCAGAAAAAAAAAACAAAGTTTAGAACGCCAGAAAAACATTTTATTATCATTATGGCAGCAGTTCTAGGTTATTTTGTAAATGTACAATACAATTTGTGTTTAAAAAGGTCACTTAAGCTGTCCCTGTGAGTGATGTGAAGGAAGTGCAGTATCATATGCTGTTTCTAAAACAAAAAAGAAGAGATTTGAACATTAATACACAGTATACATGTCCACAAATATTACTCATTAATAAAAAAAATATATATTTGTGAAAACAGTATATATTTTGCTTCAAATTGGGGAAAAGAAGTTGACGCTGCTCACCCTCCAGACTCAAATCCCAGTGCTGTGATGACGATATTGATAAGAACAGTAAAGAACACAAAAACGGTGGCCATATTGTTCATCGTGTTCAACCTCGACTGCTGCTTCACATCATTCAGGTCGGACTTCACTGAAGAAAACGTGTTCTTGTCAATGAAACGAGAGCAGAATGTTTAAAACAGACATAAGTCTAAACTAACCAATGAAGATGAGCAGAAGTCCAACAATCAGCTGCAGTGAGATGGACACTGAGATGAGAGCAATAAGAGGAGTGTAGAAGCGCTGCTGAGCTCCAGAATGAAGCACCGTCTTCAGCTGAGAGGAGTTGGCCATCAGCAAAGCCACATCCAGCATACTCTGTGCTGCACTCTTCTTACTAGCGTAATTATTCATGTTCAATACACCAGCTCTGCTTTCTGTCCCAGGAGCCTGACAAGGAGTACAAATTGCTCAAATTAAATGGCCCGTACGCTTAAAAACAAATAGATTAAAAGCGGTTTCTGAGTCTAAAACAAAAATTCATGAACTTCTTTGCACATTTTTACTAAACAAATTTCTAAAATAAAGCAGAACTGAAAGAAAAAAAGGGACACGTAGTTAATGTTAGCTGATGTATTACTAACATAAACAGTGATTGTACAGCATATATTCAATTCAACATTTACTAATGCAATATTTAAATCCAAAGCTGTGGCTGTTAATGCACTGTTAACACGAAATAATAAATAACTCTATTTACTCCATTTACTATTATTAATAAAAATGGAATACAGTAATAAATGCATTGTTCATGTTAGTAAATACATAAACTGTGTCCCTTATTGTAGCGTAGCAAAAACTCAATATTTAAAAAGAAATAAATAAATCTATAGCTGCAACAAACTCAGAAATATGTTAAGTATCCTCAAAGCTTTTAAGTTCAATTATGAATTTATTGGGTGTTCTTTTTTTCGCTATTCTGACTTATCTCAGAGCTTATTCCTTTAATTTAGGTAAGAACACTTTAATTTGTCATTTAGAAAACATCAACAATTACTAATTAAACTTGGCATTATTTCAGCCCACAAAAAAAAAAAAAAAAAAAAAAATCTTCCTTGCTTTTGGGCTGAAAGGTCACTCCTCCTCAAATAAATTTCCCCACACAACACTCTCACTCAAGGCTTCAGCAAATAAGAAACTTCACACAGCACTGCTTGTACACACAACTGCGGGACCTTTTCAGCTGAAGTATGAGCATCACTTAGGTGCTGTTCAGTGGATGTAGAATTGTGAAATCTGCTTGCATGTAACATGAATCTCTCATACATTAAGATCCATTCTCGCAATTAATAAACTAATAACTATGACTTTTGCTTCAATAAACCCTTAATTGCCTGCTTGTTAACATTTAAGATAGTAATTAGGTTTATGTATTAGAAGGATATACAATAAGATCATGCGGAATACGTACTTTAGAAGTACAAATAAACAGCCAGCATCTTAATAAGCAGCTAATATGCCACTAGATAATTGTGAGGACTGGTTCTTAAAATAAAACGTTACCAAAAGGTAACCTGCACTTTAAAATGTTTACTGAACAGGGTGTAATATTTAACAACAACAAAAGCAAAACACATTTTTGTTCCTCACCTCTCCATGTTGATTGTGTGGTTGATTCTCCATTGGCCTCTGGCTCCGATTAGCAACAGAAATGTTTACAAGACAGTTCCACCTGAAAGCTTTTTTTTTTCCTTTTAAACAGCAAGAGTCACGGCTCTCTCCAACAGATGAACTCTCCTCCCAACAGTCACTCGCGCCAATGTGTGAACTGACGGCAACCCATTATTCCTTCAGCAGATGTATTTAAATGTAAAAAATATGTGTAGACTAAAAAGTGCAGTTTATGCAAAGTGAATCTTTATTAAAATATAACATAAATGCAACGCTGATACACTGCATTATTTGGAAGTGGAAACATACTAAACAACACTGGGTTTATGAAGAACGATGAAGTTTCTTATCAGATGGAACCATCTCATGATCAGTTGATGTTTCTGTTAGTTTCATATTGTGTTTAGCAGTGCATGACATTGCTGGGATGTAAAATAACATGTTTTTAAAACCGTTCTGGCCATGTAGAGAAGTGGTTTTATTTTGGATTTACACCTCACACCTTTTTGCCACTTGAAACTTCAATTGAAGCTCCAGACTGTAGACTTCTGCTGACTGTGAGAGTCTTCAGGCTATGACTGGTGCAGGGAGAGAAAAGCAGTGTATCTGTTCTTCAGCTCCTCCAACTGCTTGGCTAATGAAGAAAAGGAGAAAAACATTCAATTTAAAATAAGTTAAAGGTAGTCTTAAAAAGTTTGTTAAAAGAAAACAAAACACTGACGCAGTGTGTGCTTCTCTCCTTTAGACCAGTAGCGTCTGTCTGTCTGCAGCTGTTGAAGTGTGTGTGTAAGAGACGTGGAGGTTACAGAAAGTTGCTTCACAGCTTCCAGCTCCTGAAGAGGACACAAAAGAATATGCAAAGTATTTGAATATGCAAAGTATGTGTAGTCACTAATGAGACATGACGAAAGAAATAATGGGTGAAAAATTAGACCTCAACACTTTTGTTCTCAACCACAAACAAGAACCGCATTTACCAAGTCTCTTTGTGTCGTTATGCTAAAGCAGTAGTGGACTCCTCTAAGAAATGTTCTAAAGCAAAGATAATGCATTCGAAACATTTGTATTCTTTTGCAAAAGCACTTCTTTCCTGAAAAAAACTTTAACTATGTATTCACTAATCTGGATTAGAGTAACTTGAAAAGTATTTTTTTTGAGCTGCCATTCTCAGTCATTACCCAAAAATTGGTCATCCACACTGAAAAGACCAAAAATGCTTTCATCACATAACTGCTGATGCACTACAGTTGTTTATGTACTTTTCAACTCTTTGAAACATCGAGAAAATGTGTTGATGAAAAGCATGAAAAGTTGTTCAAATGGAGCGACAGTGAGGTGGAGCTGCGAGTGACAAGAGTGTAAAGTTGCAAAAAAGCAAGTGAGAATATAGACTGAGAAACACCCAAACAACAGCTCTGAGTAGACTTTCTGTGTCCTTTTAGGAAAAGCAATATGGGACATGACATATAGAAATGGACATTAGCACAGTAGGTAATTTTCACTAGAGAGTGCGTATTTATTGAACGGCATCCACTATTTTAGCTAAATTGGTCAAATGACTAAAAAATGCATCATTGTTTTTGAAAGCCACACTGCAACATGAAAACAGCATTTTCAAACTCATCAAAATTGCTGTCTAAGTGTGGACGGAAGGCCCCAAAAAACATTTTTAAACAAAAACATTAGTGTGGACAGTGTGTCCTTTGGTGTTGTTCTCTCAGACAAAAAGTATTGTATTCCCTTGTAAAAGTAATGTTCCGTCTATGTATTTTGTCTTCTTCTGCAAAAGACGAACACCCAGAAACTTTCGATTCTCTATCTTTCTCTAGTATTCCCTTCCTTAAAGGTGCTGAATGTCAGTTTGACACCAAGTGGTTGAACTAGGTATTGCACGCCTGACTCAAAGTGAGCCAGACAATAGAGCCTAAAGGCTGATTTTAGTCGTGTTCTGAATAAAAGCACCAGCACACGATAGAAGGAATATTTTCCATATTAAAAGGAGTTGTCTTAACCAACACCTGAAATGTATATTTTAGAAACTGCTTCTATTTCTTGCAGCTAAACAACAGAATGACAATAATCACCTTAAGTACACCTCATGTGCTTTATTCAGTGTTAAATGCAAATAATGTGAGATAGTTTACCTCTGATCTTGAAAATAAACCATTTGAAATGGAACTTTAAAAATGTGACTCGGTGCACGCTTACACATACCAGTGATTCAGCATGGGCATTTAATATTGTTAAAGGTTTAAAATGCTTTAATTAGATTATAAACTTTACTAATTCATTGGAGTGCAGTAAGTGCACTATTCTGTGCTTCTGAATGGCTGTATTTAAATTTCTGTCATGCAGTGTTTGGTGCAAACACTAAATTGCTTATCACAGCAATTCTCTTCACATAGCAAGTTGTTAGGACACGGGGGTTACAATGTAACCTGTTCACCTAATGTTTATGCTCGCAATATTTATATTATTTGCTAATTAATAACCTCATGTGGAACTCTAAATCTGCATCTCACTTTGGAGTCTGCTACTGTCCACCGGAGGTCCCATTTTGGTCACATACGTATGCTTAGAGAGCCTTTTGTGTATGAATTAATGAATGAAATACCTGCGCTGCTGAAATATAATTGGCTAAACTGACATTGGGTGGGCTAAATGACCAAATGCATCTTTATTCTTTCTTGAACTATACACAAATGCATTTAAATACGATTTTAGATGAAACTAAATGTTCTGAATATAATTGCCACCGTAACACCTCTGAAAACCTGTTCAATTTATTTACAGATTTAAACTTACAAAAACACAAAATGAAGTCCCTGTTAATCTCAAGCAAATTAATTTGCAAAGCTTTACCATATTACATGTGTGCAGAAGCTGATGTACAGACTGAAACACGGTCATCTCTGAACTGAGGGTTGGAGGGGCTCGCTGACAGTACCCCTTAAAATCAGTGTTATAGATGTGTCCGAAGGCCGTCATGAGCTGAGACATGTCTGAGATTGCCAGTTTCAGCGCACAAGGAGACAACACCGCAGAACCTGATGAATGTGACTGCAGGAACTCACACTGAGGGATACAAAGAGGATCACGTCATTACAGAAACAAGACACATGATATCAAGATGTGAAATGTAGTTCCACCTCTTTACGGAGCTCATTTAATGTGCTTTGAGTAGACTTCAGAAGTGCCATGGCCTCCGTCAAGCTTTCTTCTCCATGACTTACAATCCGTGAATCTTGATCACTCCTTCAAAGGCAGTAAATTACAACCGTATTAAAGGACAACAGTCAAGACCATCATATGCTTGACCTCTGTACTAAACTGCTGAATTTTTTCTGCAAATGTCTCAGAAGTTCTTAAAATAAAGCTGAATCAGTAATTGCCAGTCACAGACAATTGTTCTTTATCAACCCCTTTCCATATCAGTGTGGCTGAAAGATTTAAGTCTCTGCTTAAAACTTGACAAAATCAAGTATATTAGATGCAATGGGGAATCATTGTATGATGAGTGGCAACAATTTATTTTCTACTATATATATATATATAGTATACATATACATATATATATATATATATGTACCTTTGAGGTGAAATGAGGCAATGTATAGTACTTTTTGGTTATTGCTTTTTTGCCTTTATTATGATAGGATAGTACTAGACTCGAATCCTTGCCCGAAATGCAATGGCACTATATGTTGGCACACTGCTCATGAGGCTATTGGCACTAACCGCTCTGCTTTCAAAGGGGTAGCTTTGTTTCTTTTGATTACTGTTTTAATTTATTCATTCATTCATTCATTTTCTTTTCGGCTTAGTCCCTTTATTAATCCGGGGTCGCCACAGCGGAATGATCCGCCAACTTATCCAGCATATTTTTTACGCAGCGGATGCCCTAATAGCCGCAACCCATCTCTGGGAAACATCCACACATTCTCATTCACACTCATACACTACGGACAATTTAGCTTACCTAATTCACCTGTACCGCATGTCTTTGGACTTGTGGGGGAAACCGGAGCACCCGGAGGAAACCCACGCAACCACGGGTAGAACATGCAAACTCCACACAGAAATGCCAACTGACCCAGCCGAGGCTCGAACCAGCAACCTTCTTGCTGTGAGGCGAACGTGCTACCCACTAGGCCACCGTGGCGCCTGTTTTTATTTATTTATAAAAATATTTTTATTTGGAGAGGGTAGGTGGATGTTACTAGGAATGCTCCAATCAGGATTTTTGAAGCCGAAATCAAGTACAGATTCCTCTTCAAGGTAATCGACAGATACCGATTCATGATTCTGATGCTTCAAGGTTTAAAAAAATTTAACATTGCATAAAGCACATTTTCCCTCTTAGTACATTACTTAACTGAAGCTTTCTCCTTTCCTAAAAGAATAAATATAGGTTGTTGCATATAATTCCTTAAACACGTCTCTTATAAGCATTTAGTTTGGACATGTAATGGCCAGAAGCAGCTTTACAGAAAATAACAGATTAAACAAAAAAAATGTATTAAGAAAAATGACTAACAATACAAATTGGAAACATTACAAACGAAGGAAGAATAATTCAACATGCCTCAATGATAAAAAGTTTGGAATACATATTTGATGCATATAAAGTTAAAATGCATCCTTCTCGGCTTGTAAACCCATAAACGAACAATTGTGATTGGTTCATGAGATCGGCAAGTACCGATTAAGTCATTAAATGTGATTATCAGCCGATACCAATCTCCAGCTGACTGATTGGAGCATGCCGAGGTGTTACAATGTAAATTCTATTATTAATATTATTTGGAAAATGATACTATTAATATCAAAATTAAATAAATAAAAATAACTTTGAAAAAAATGAAATTATACAGTAAGTGACTGACAATGACACATACCTGCTTACGAAATCACTGAATTTACTGTGGTTTCCATTGATTTTGCTGTGAGCTGAATGTGTGCGTATCAGATGTTCACGGATGTGTGCAGGCCATGGATTGCAGGCTGGGTCCAGGAGCATGTACAAGTCGGGTAAATGATCCTGAGAGATCAGTTCTTCAAGCAGATCATTGTTCTTCAAACTTTCATCTCCAGAGGATGAGTTCTGCCTGCAGCCATCAAAACAAAACGACATAGAAACAAGCCCACGTTAAAATATTTAGCTCTTTCAGAAGGTCTAAATAAAGGCTGATATTAAACCAGAAGATGCACTCATACGCTTAGGTGCTTGTAGACATTGACTAGTATATTATGAATCACCTAAAAATTCTTTAAATATTATGCATTGCAAAAAAAAATCATCAATACCTTATATGATCTACGGGTGAGTAAATTAATACCTAAATATTTTACTGTTTAAAGAATATTTTTATATTTGTCCAGGAAAAGTAGATGACAAAAATAGAAAAGAAAAAATATATGTATTTTACAGTGAAATTGCTTTAAAAAAAGTGCTTCACTACCACAAAATGCTTTTGAGAGTTACCCAGAGCATAGAGATGAGTCTGCTTGAATAACCATTAGAAGCTGCTCTAGAAACACCAGCTGTCGTAAAGGTGGTGCAAGACCCTGAAAATATAACAAATCAGTTGTCAGAAACAGCTAAATAATAAATAAATTATGTTAGTTTATATATTTAAAGCACATAACAATAGATGCTCGTCAAAAACTCACTGTAAAGTTCAATATTCAAAGCCAAAGTAAACCCAAAAGCATGTTCCTAGTCTTTTCTAGTCCTTAGATAAAATGGTGAGCATGCACATTTTTGCAGTATAAATCTGCATAGTTATGTATGTCCATACCTTGATTAAATCCTTGTCATTAGCTTTACACAACATAATCTCATAACCAAACCTTGTGAGCTCTATGTGAGAGAAAGAACAAGAATAATAAACAAATGATCATAATAAAAGAAAAAACAGCAATCAAAATATGTAGAGCCTCTTCTTCATAAAACAAATCATTTAAAGGATTACCTTGAACCAAATCCTCATTATGAGTTGATTTAATAGTGGAAAGCTTTTCCTTTAGGGATGGACAAATGCTGTGAACAGCAAACACAACATATCAAGGCATTTTAGCATATGAATTCATAATGAACAGATCTGGCAACATTATCACAATGTGAACAGTAAATCAGACCTGGCGCAGATCCACTTGAGTATATCAGTCCTGTGAAAAGAAGGAGTGCAGAGGAGTTCCTGTATACTGTCTGCCTCCCCCAGGTACAGTCCATCCACCAGAGGACAACCCAAACTCTGAAAACATTACAATTTAAACATCACATCTACTTATCCTGACACATAGACCGGGTTATTGTACATAAACTGTCCGTAATACATCGCTAAATTGATCATGCTAATTCAAAGAGTCTAATATATATAAATTAAGTCAGAAATTATAAAGTAGTACTACGCAATTTCGTCCAGCTAAATAATAAAATAATAAAACATTGATAGTGTTTATACCTGTTACTATACTAAACACCGCTAACGTTAGCTTAAAACTAGCAGCTGGTGTAACGTTAGCTATTTAGACGTTAAAGTTCTACTAATGACACAAAACAGCTGGTTTTAAGATCGCAAAGCGTAAAGAAACTATTAAATGTCTCGTTGCAGCGTGTGTGGCGGGTGTATGAAGATATGCAAACTACCTGAAGAGTGTTGTATACTCGCAGAGACAGCTGATGTTCTTTCGAATTGCCCGCCATGTTGTTATTCCTGCAGTGAGTCTGTGCGTCATTGACGTTACAGCGACCCTCAGCGACCACGCGCATATTAAAACTGAACACAAACTACACGGTAAAAATGAGCATTTGTGTTATATGCTATGCTGTTTTAGTAAATTGATTCTTGTTCTAAATAGAGTAGCTCGCAATAGTCTTTCTGTTGTGTATAATAATTGACATTTTAGTGCGTGCCTTTTGTAAATGGTGGTAAAAAGACATGGCGCGTGATTTTTTGTTCAGAAAAGAATAGATTTTCCAAAAGCATATAGCGAATCTTAATTGAACCCCCATATAATATGTAATTTAAAAAATGTGACTAATTTCAATCTTTTTTTTTCTTTTTTCAAAAACATCAACTGAGGTTTTACATTTATTTATCTTTTTAACCAAAATGGTCATAGGTCTGATTAGGGCATTATGGTTGACTATTTTTAATTATAGTATATTTAAACATTAAATGCTTCAGTTCATGGTATATGTAATGCATAATATGTGTTTCTTTACAGTATAATAATGGATAGAAAAGGTCATCTATGCTTAGCATTATGGGGTGGATTATGGGTGTTCTCCTGTTCTGTTGAACTGCAATGTCTTATTCACTCAGTGATTTCTCCTCTTACTACATTTGGTTGGGCACACAATCTGTAATATTGATGAGTCTTGAGGGGTGCCATTTCCCTCCAAAAATATGTAATATATTGAAGCCCCAAAAGCAAATCGGAAAAAGTATACATTTACTTTTTTTATCCTAATTACAGTGTTTTCTTGATACATTTTTGTTTTTAAATTAGGAAACTTTTTGAGGAAAATCAACACCTGGTGTAGACATAACTTGACAATATTGTGTTTTACTATAAGCCGTTCTGAGGACCCGGGAGGAGCTCGGAGTAGAGCCGCTGCTCATCCACATCGAGAGAAGTCAGCTGAGGTGGCTCGGGCATCTGTTTCGGATGCCTCCTGGACGTCTACCTAGGGAGTTGTTTCAGGCATGTCCCACTAGGAGAAGGCCTCGGGAAAGACCCAGGACACGCTAGAGGGACTATGTCTCTCGGCTGGCCTGGGAATGCCTCGGGATCCCCCCTGGAGGAAGTCTCCTAAGACTGCTGCCCCCCGCGACCAGACCCCCAGAAAAGTGGTAGAAAATGAATGAATGAATGAATATAACCCATTCTGTAAATTAGACACAATGTGTGTGTAGTTTATGTTGTAAAACAAAACAAGTTATGTTCAGTTTTACTCGTCAGTTGAAGATCTTAATTACAAAACCAAAGAGAAAAATCTTGAAGAAACTCAGGCAAAAATTTTCTTCTGTGTTTTGACGTCATGTATTCACCACTTGCACATTTACTTTATATTTGGTGCATGGCACACCATTTAAATTTTATTTAACTGGAATAGTTTATGTTGAGTGAGTGTTAACGTGTAACAGCGTTTGATTTTTTTATAGTGTAAACTTTTGTTTATACCAGAAAATATGTAAAAGGAATTTTGCAAAGGTATTAACATTTGCTGTTAATTTACCAATTTCTGATTTAGCTGAAAGACTGAAAGGTTGGGATTTACAAAACCATGTCAGTGTCAATAGTCAGTGGTTACTGTAAAAAACATACAGGCACAATTAAATGAACACTTTTGGCTCCTGACCAGTGAAATTTTTCAAAATGGTCAGTCCTTGCAAAAAAAACTGAATTATTTACAAAAATCATAACGTGAGTTTCCCTCATATAATGACATATTACCAGTGGTGTAAAGTAAGCAATTACAAATACTCAAACTACTATAATTGAGTAGTTTTCCTCAGAAATTGTAATTTACCAGTTAGTTTTAATAATGTGTACTTTTACTTTCCCTTGAGTACATTTTTATGGTGTATCGGTACTTTTACTCCATTACTTTCCTTCAAACTGCAGTCACTACTTTATTTTTCCTGTCTATGGGGATTGGCTTAGTAGTCTTGTGATTCCTGTCCAATCAAATCGCACATAGGTAAAAATCCCATCATAATGAACTACCTCAAGACATGGGCAATTTATAATTGCAGCAAACTGTTTGAAAGCATTAAAAGTGCCCAAAAAGATGTCCAAAATCTTTACACGTATTGACCCAGAAACTGTTTAGATGCAACACCCAGCAGGCACATGACGTCAGATTGACATTGTACCCCAACTTTTTGTTTGGAAATGAAAATCAGGTTGACATCAGAACCCAACATTAGGCTGACATCAATGTTCAACGTCCAACCTAAAATCAACCAAACATCAACGTCTAATGATGTCACAGCTTGATGTGTGGACATTACCACTATGCATCTATCAGATGTTGTATTTTGGTTGCCATTTCTGACAAATAAATGTCAGTATTTGACGTCAATATGACATTGGTTTAAGATGTTGGCTCGATGTTGGATTTTGGTCGGTAACACTGTATTTCGATGGTCCATTTGAGTATTAGTAGACTGTCTGTCTAATATCTGGTGATACAGTCATTCAACAGACATTTAACTGACTATAAGAAACTTTGCAAGTACATGTCAACTTACCTACAACAAACTAACCCTACCCCTAACCCCAAACTAACAGTCTACTTATAATCTAATGAGAATTAGTTGCAATGTAACTTAAATTCAACAAATGGACCACCAAAATAAAGTGTGACCTTTCTAACACCACCTAAATCCCTAACTAAACGCACTAAATGCTAAAATAACTAAAATAACTAAATGCATTACAGAATTTTACATTTACATACATCCACAAATTACATGTAAACTCATTAGCTTTTTACAGTGTTTTACAGTCACTACTCTTGAGTACTTTTAAAAAGTCTACTTTTTACTCATACTCTGAGTACTGTAATATTTACAACAGATACTTTTACTCTACTCCCACTACATCTTTAGGCAAGTAGTGGTACTTTTACTTAAGTATGATTTTTCAGTACTCTTTCCACCACTGCATATGTCACATGGGAGTTGACGCTACATTATTATGCCTAATATGTATATGTCAGTAACAGAAAGGTCACATAAAGTAAGTACATGAACTTTTCCTTTAATTAAAAAAATGAACAAGGATAGAAGTAACAAAATGCTGGAGATTTGACGGCTAATGTTTTATAATAGAAATGTTAAATGACCGGCAGTAATAGTAAGTAAAAAGAAAGAAAACTACTTTTTCTTGCAATTTCAACATTTTTAACTCAAAATGTTGTTTCAGGTTTGTGATCTGTGTAATTCTTAATTGTATGTCAAACAAGAGTCATTTAGCATTTTTAGCGTATATATGTACATAAATGGGAATCAATACAAAAATATAATATCATCGGGCTGAAGAAAAAATCACAGGCACACAATGAAACACAACCACAGACACTGGTCAAAGTTATTATTGTAGAATACTTTGATTAGATTTTTTTTATACAGACAAAAAGTGTTGATTTATTTTCCCATTAAATTCTTAGATTTCCATACAGTTTAGTCTACAGTATACAGCTGTGTTCTTTCATCATAGATAGATACTTTTTTCTCTTAAGTAACAGGCAGGTAATTATTAATATATTTAATAGTTTCTTTTTTTCTCTTTTTTGTCTTTTTTTTCATTGTAGAGCAGTAAGTGTATGTTCAGGAGAATGTGCAACTGTTTTTTCCATCAGCTAAAAGAGCACTGATGGAAAAGACAATAATAATCATAATAATAGTCATAATAATAATAATAATAATAATAATAATGTACAAGCTGTTCAATTTATATTCTTTACAAAAAAGCAAAAAGAGAAAGAAAGAGGAAGAGACAACAGAGTAAAACAAACAAAAATGTGCTTAAATCGTAAACAAAAAATGCACATGTGCACATTTTGGCAAAAATGTACAGTGATGGTGCAGTTGTACAATAATTTATAACTTTTATATTAAATATAGTATATTATTTACTCTTTTTCACATTACATTTTTTCACCTTACCTTGCGTGATTTTTTTCTACAACAGAATGGAACAAAATGAAGGCAGACAATGGAGTTTTGGATTATCTGTTTTCTTTTTTTAATATATATTTATATATATGCGCATATATATTTGTCACTCTATCAGGAGTCTTAATAAAGTGGCTGTTTGTTGTGGTGGAGAGGAGGGATACCATACATATGCCACTGTAATATATAAATATCATCACTGTCTGGAGATGATTGGGGTATACGTCTTAGATATAGTTAGATTAAAAAAAAACAATTCAAAGACGAGCATAGCTTGAGGCCTATTTTGGTAGTTAAGCTTTGCTGAGGATAAGATAGGGTTAGGAAATGTTTCTTTATCATGGTTTAGCAGGTACACTGAGCTATCCTCCCTGACCACCACTTTGGCCTGCTGATTGTGTTTGGGCCTTCAAATGGGTTCAGCCTGTGAGACCTGCCAGCGCTCTCCATATTAGAGACTCCACTGGAACTGTCCGAACCTGATCAAACCCAGTGAAAGGTCGTACACACTCATGCAGATATAGCACACATGTGCTTGAAGGAATATTCCGGGTTCACAAGTTAAGCATTTGGGGCAAAATGCAGAAAAAAAGACAGATACTTTTAAAAAAAAGAAAAGGAGCAAAAATCAAGGTTACAGTATGCTGGTTCCCATTACAGAGTTGCACACAACTTTTAAAAAGTTTTAGAAATGTTGATAAATGTGGTATAAATTGCCCTTAGCAAAAGTTATGCAGCTAAATCATAATTTGTTTTCCTCCCACCATAAGTCATTCCAAAAAATTTTGGTGACAGTTGTTGGTAGGTTCACATAAATCCAAGCTGTATTTAATAAAAGTAGATGCTAGTGTGTAATCCAAGCATCCTCTTACATCCCACTTTCACCAGTGTAACCCCACCAGTTCTACAACAGCCCAATCTGATGATGATGTTGCCATATCATCAGTTACTATTGCATGTCTTGAGGCCAGAGAATTGATTTTTATCAACATCACTCTTTCTAGCTAGCCCCAGTTGTACTCATTCCATACTCTTACTTTAACTGGTTCTACTAGCCCAAGTTTGAATAGGACATGGACACTAAAGACTGAAAATGTGTAAAGTGCTTTTAAAAGAGTGAGTATCCCTCTATTTCTGGATTTGATTCCAGTCACACTGTATCCTAAAGTTTTTGCTTTTTTTTAAGAAAAGGAATGTCTAAACCCAGAATATTCCTCTAAAAAATGGGTTTCCGCTTTAAGATTCAACGACAAAATGTTCTAGCCGAGGAATGAGTCAACCCATTTTAAGCAGTGTGTCTGTTGGCATTTAACGATTAGTCATACTGGCAGTGCAACACTGCTCCACCTCCGGGCGTCACGCCACAAACAGGGCAGAGTATCAGGAGGAGAACATCAGCATGGACAACAACACATTAATGACAGCACAGATGCGCTGGGAGGAGAATCAAGTGTCCACCAACTGCTTAAGAGCCACACTGAAGCATCGACAGACAAAAGTGAAGTCAAACAATGACAGTGAAGGGCGAACGCTATGATATCAACATGCTCCGCAAAGACACAACCGACCAATGCAATGACATGATCTAGTGACGCTCATGCTTGCATTGTCTGCTTTCAATATTCGCCAGTTTCTCTGAACTGGACAATCTAGAAAAGTATTCTATACAGATAAAGGTTTTCTCTTGTTTTTTTTTTTTGTTAGTTTTTTTTTTTTTTTTCTCGAGATCTATATGTACATGTTGTGAAGCGTATTTCACAGAGCTGTGGGCAGGGCAGTCTGTTGCATAAGTGCCGGTCTCATTCCCCAAAATGATTGTATTACATTACAATGCTTCGACTGTAGCGGTATGATCATAACTGTACCATTCCATACGATAATGGGGTGTAAAAGGAGGTATCCCCAGATGGTACGGCTGATCAATGGACATCAATGGAATGTAACTGAATCAAACACACTGTCATGCATGCCTTTATGTATATAATAGAGATTATTGTTCTGTGCAAACATATTGGGAAATGCTAACAAATGGACCAATAGCCAAACAGTGTGCCTATCGGAGTCCATGGCGAAGGTTTGCTCAGTGAATCCCGATATTGTGCAAAAGTAATGATACCCTCATGGATTGTCCATCGTTAGTATCTTTGATATTTAACTATGGTATGGCAGTATAAGATGGATTCCCCTACCCTGGTGACCACAGTCCATAGATATTCACAATCTATTAAATATATACCACACGTATGAGGAAAGCAAGTGTGAGTGCGAATGCATTTAAAGGGCCAGCAGGTATGCATGTACTGAATGAACAGAATTATTTCAACGTGTTTAAAGGGTTAATGCATTTGTTGGTGTCATTTGCACAACATGAATTTTTAATGGCTTTAATGCGAAAGAAATATAAGACACCATTAAATGTTGAGTCTGGGCAAACCCACTGAAATCCTTACAAATCTGACTACTTTGAACTAGGTAAGACATATTAACAAGGCCATTTTGTCGTAAGGCTGATTGCCATTGCTATGATCGAAAACCACCTACAATCCCATGCACAACCATTACATCTCTGCGATGGGGTTGCCCAAATCCTTTACCCTGTTGTATATTTTAAACATAAACATTGTGTGAATGTTTAAAATATGAGCATGATTCCCATCTTAAAATAAAAAAAAGCTTACACTTGTTTAGAGAGTAAAGCTACAAATCGCCCTTAAATAATCAAATATTTTACACAAAATGCTGTAAAACAATACGTGTGTTGCAGCAACATTTTTGCCTTTTTGTTATCAGCAGACGCATTATAATTGAGTTAGCCTAAGCTTCAAATTAATAGTATCTTTGTTTTGTTAGTACTTCTTTTTTCTAGCTTGTTATGCTTTTAGGACAGACACAACACTCACACACAGACACTTAGAGAGAGAAACAGACAAAGTGAAATGAAAAAAAAGTTGATGATCACAATTAATAAATAAATAAATAAACAAACAAACATGTTTTAAAGCTAATCCATAAAGCATCACTCAGAATAATAAAAGTAGTATTCTGTGATATCGCAATGATAATCCGAGCACTCATGATGAAGGTGGCTATAGTAGAAGTCAAAAATGATAGTAATCATAATATCGAGTTCAGTAACACCGATAAAAAGTAAAGTGAATGGACCCCTACTCCACCTGTAGGGAACGAATTCCTTTGCATTCTGAGAAGTCAGAAGTCACCAGCACTAAAATCCATCAGATCTGGATCCCTCACCTTCTCTGGTCCGTCCAAAGGAACCACAGACACACAGCAGACTGACCTCCTCTCCACACGGTGAGAATAGAGGTGTCTGTGGGGCTGTTGTCAAGACAAGAGGAGTGATAGTGCTTTCGGTGGATGGTGGTGGTAGTGGGCAGATGATGGTAATGGGATGACCCCGTCGTAGTGTTGGGGGTCAACCACCTATAATATGTCCTCAAGAGCCTCCCCCACCAGCCTGATCCACACAGATCCTCAGAGTTTTTAGGGTCTCATCCCTCAGTCATAGTGAGGTCTCCAGGGCAAGGAGGGGATTCAGCTGTTGGGACGGGGGTGTCCAGTGGCCGTCGGGGCCTGTGGGGAGGTTCAGGTGGTAGATGGTGCTCTCGATGGCGTTGTTGTTGCGGTTCGGTGTGGCAGGGAGGCTGTACTGGCGGTAGGGACGGGGCGGAGGGCGGGAGCGCTGCGGTTGCTGGACTGGAGGAGGAGGGGGCTTTCGGAAGGCCGGATGCAACTGGTGGTTGTGCCTTGACCACTCTGATTCGTCGTCAATGTCGGTGTCGTCGATCAGCGGGATGTTGTGAATGTAGTCGTTGATGAGAAACTCAGGGTGCGCCATGAAGTTGTGGATGGAATTCCGGGACGCTGGTTTCTCGATTCCTTCATAAAGGGAGCTACGGAACGCTTTCACCACCCGCATCTGCACAAGGACAGAGGGGGAACGAGGTACACAGAGGGAAAACAGAGTGAGGACAGAGAAAGGGTTGAGATAGAGGAGGGAGGAGCAAAGAAATCTCTCAGTACATGTGTGATAGAAAAGGCTCGAAACATCGTTGACCCTGTTCTGGACATGCCTTACAATGCACAGACAGCTCAAGATCAGGTTGCTGCAACATACACACTGAAGATGTTTGTTAGTTGTTTTGGGTAGCTAGTATTTCACAGGCAATGTTTCATTTTTAGTGGCACCAATCAGAACTGCAAAGAATAGGAATTTCTTGGGTCAGCACTGGGACATTTCACTCTTTTGTCTAACAAGTTCTGCTGTTTTAAACCCAAAGTATGCTTTAGTTTTAGGCTTTAAAGGGATATTTCAAGCAAATCTGAAAAATACGTCATCATTTACTCACCCTTTACTTGTTCAAAACCTGATTGAGTTTCTTTCATCTGTTGAATCAGAACACATCACACTTGTCCTCAGGTCTTTACACTGTCTCCATTCAGAATATATTTTTAAGTATTATTACTTGTCTTTAAATCACTAAATGGCCTAGAAACTCAGTACATTACAGAAAAGCTCACTGAATACAAACCAAACCGATCACTCAGATCTTTAGGATCATATAAACTAGAAATGCCAAGGGTTCAGTCAAGCAGGGTAAATCAGCCTTCAGCTATTGCGCCCCCTGCTGCTGGAATCAGCTTCCAGAAATGATCAGATGTGCTCCAACATTAGACACTTTCAAATCAAGACTTAAAACACATCTGTTTAGCTGTGTCTTTACTGAATGAGCACTGTGCTAAATCCGACAAATCGCACTATTATGTCTTTGTTTTTCTTTTCCATTCTTTTATAACCTGTTTTAACACATTTAAAATCTGTTTTTAATCACTTTTATTATTTGTTTTTATTTGCTTACACTTGTCTCTTTTATTCCTGTTTATGTAAAGCACTTTGAATTGCCACTGTGTGCGAAATGTGCTATATAAATAAACTTGCCTTGCCTTGCCTTGAACACAACAGATGATATTTTTTAAAAAAGCTTAAAACCTGTATCTATTGACTTTCTCGGTATCTGTTTTTCTACTGTTTTTTTTCTACACCATGGATGTCATTGCTTACAGGTTTCCATCATTCTTTAAAATATCTTCCTTTGAGTTCAGAAGATGAAAGAAACTCAATCAGGTTTGGAACAAGTGAAGGGTGAGTAAATAATCAGTACATTATTTAAATTTTTACGTTGAACAATCCCTCTAATGACCTAACGAGTCAGGGCTTTATGAGTAATTGTTCAAAAATACTGATTCATTCAGGAATGAAAATTGTATGGTGTCACAACGGCAAGTAGATTCATTTACCATTTGCATTTAGTGAATTGTTGAATAAGAGGAACACCATACTTGCAACCATGCTGTTCATTGCTGATCTGGATTTTTTCAAATGAAAATTGCTCTTTAATCTGGGATTTTTAGATCAGTAATAATCTAGTTACTTATGCTAGAATGTTGTTTCCCCTGTGCTTCATCCACCAATGCACCAGTGCTGCTTCAGTAGACAGAATTCTTTAAACACAAGTCTTTAATCTAAAGCTGCGCAACCAGATCTTAAGAGTTTCTCAAAGAAAGACAGATGACAAACCAAATGAAATGAAATCTTGAACACAATAAATGGACCCAAGCAGTCAGTTCACAGTTATCCCTCAAAAAATAAGGTAATGGACATTCTCATATGCTCAAAACAGAAAATAGACCAGGCCTTAATCAAATAAATGAATGGAAGCACAAACAATCAAACAAAAGGCCAATAGAAAACATACAGTATGCTATGTGTGTATAGTGACATATCAGTGGTGAAAACTAAAAAGTAGTGACAAGCAAAGAAGGAGAAGCATGTCTTGATACACACATAGACACACAGGCAATTGAAGAAACAGTGGGTAATAATCTGCAACAGTACTAAGCAAAGCTGACATGACTGAGAATGTACACATGGTCATGCACTACGCTTTACTCCGTTTTGAAGGAGCTTGAATTTACTCCTCATCGCATTCAGATGTGTGGTAACAATGAAGCAGTGTGGTTGTGATGTCATTGACAGAAGCCATGGAGACAACATGCATACATGAGGCATTCAGTCAGTTAATGATGTCAGTTAATGCCACTGAGTGAAAATAGGTCATAAATTGTAAAGGTATACTGTAGCTGAGGTGTGTTAATTATTGGAAGATCCACATTCTAAATGTATGCCTTTATCAGGCTCCATGATCAGCAACCTGACTTTCATTTCAATTTAAACATTGTAAAATAATGTTTTTTACCTGCATCATTGGTAACATGAACTACCTTTACCATCCATGGAACATTTGATGTTTTCAAAGGTTTCTTTACAGTTGAAAAAGTCTTTTTTTTCATTATACACACTAACGCTGTATATTTTTATGTTCTTTTGGGGCATAACTTTATTTTTAGGAATAAATCAAATTAATAATAAGAATAATAAGCTACAATAAACATGCAGTGTTTGCTCAATTATGGGCACTTCCCACTTTCTATAAAATGGATTATCATTATTTCAACTAGTTAAAGGTGCATTAGGTGATTGTCCTCAGAATTTTATTTTATTTTGTGTATGCTGGTTGAAAGGCTCTTCACATTCTGAGTGCAATCATTAAATTAAGTGGTGTATTTACATTTATTTTAACATTCTGTGGAAGACGTAGGACCAAGAAAAGTTTGCTTAATCAAAATGTTCAGTCCGAACATTACAATAGGCTGTACTGCCCAGGGGCATAGCAACTGGGGGTGGGGGAGAAATACGCCCCCCTCACTTTTAGAAACAGATCATTTAGAAACAGGTGATTAACAATTATATAAACATAAACTTTTGGATCTCATACAGCTGTCAGCCCTTTAAAATGTCCGCTACGCCCCTGGTACTGCCTGTCAAAACATGTATGAAAACAGTTTTTTTTTCTCTGGTGAATGTTACTTGATGTATTATAGTGTTTATAGTGTATAGTTTATTATTGTTTATTATTCAGGAGGCGTGGATTTGGATGGTGATTTGAAGGGTGGGATATAGGTTTTCAGTGCTATCAGGCTAACCAGGCTAATCAGTATAATTTTCCAAGATTTCACCTTTAACTATGTTGTCGAAAAATGTCCAAGAGTGGACAAACACATACAAGGAAACAATGAACAATTTATTTAATTCATTCTGAAAGGCACGGACGCATCCACCACATTTCCACTTTGTTTCATACAATCTTGTAAGGGTCCCACTTTATATTAAGTGGCCTTAACTACTGTAATATGTACTTACACAGATATTAATAATTCATTACAATGTACATAATGTGTAAATACATGTTTTTGTATTGTACTTATGCTTGATTAAATACCTGTATGTAATTACATCTGTAATTAATTTCTGTACTTACATTTGTAAATACACTGTTGACCATCCCTTACACATTAACCCACCCTTAAACCTACCGATACCACCAAACTTGTCCTTAACCCCACCCCTATCCCAACTCAAGAGCACCACAAGTGTTCTCAAATACATTATGAACACAGTAAGTACATTGTATTTATTTTTTGATGCAAGTATGTGGTAGTTAAGGCCACTTTATATAAAGTGGGACCCTTGTATGATAAATTACGTTCTAAACATTTATTGTAATAACATAGCCAGTTCTAATATTAAGAACAATTCAGCATCATTTGTGTATCATAAACTGTAACTAAATAATAATTTTATATTTCTGGATTTTATATACAGTACTATACAAGTACTATACTGTTCACCGTTAGTTCATGTTAACTGAGATATCTGCTTCACTGCATTTATCCAGCTGATTTCTATGATTTTGCATTTATGCAGCTGGATTTAAGTTTGAAAAGAAAATACTACTATTACTTCTAATAATAATAATAATAATAATAATAATAATAACAATAATAACAATAATTCATTCATTCATTTTCTTTTCAACTTAGTCCCTTTATTAATCTGGGGTCGCCACAGCAGAATGAACCGCCAACTTATCCAGCATTTTGTTTTTACACAGCGGATGCCCTTCCAGCTGCAACCCATCTCTGGGAAACATCCATACACTCACTCACAAACACACACTATGGACAATTTAGCTCACCCAATTCACCTGTACCGCATGTCTTTGGACTGTGGGGGAAATCGGAGCACCCGGAGGAAACCCACACAACTACGGGGAGAACATGCAAACTCCACACAGAAATGCCAACTGACCCAGCCGAGGCTCGAACCAGCGACTTTCTTGCTGTGAGGCGAACGTGCTACCCACTAGGCCACCGTGGCGCCCCAACAACAACAATAATAATAATAATAATAATAATAATAATAATAATAATAATAATAATAATAAAATAATAATAATAATAATCTGCTGAATAGTTTGAAAGATTTTTGTTTTCCTTTAAATGTGACCTTCACTAATATATAAAACGTTCGAAACCTTCTGTTTTTTGATTAAAAATCGCCTCATAAGAGTGCCCATAAATGAAGAAACACCCCCACACGAATGATCTGCAGATGTAGGCTTTTTCTAGTATGACAGATCACTACACAGTTGTTCAGATTACATTGACTGCCAGAGGAGAAGTTATCAAATTTCCAGACACATCATCTAGACGGATGATGATGGCTTCTCTGACTATAGGCACTTCCTGGCGCTGAGCCATTGATTACATGACACCGAGCGGCGTGACAGAAGACCTTAACAGCCGCTATCAAACCGACAGGAACAGAGCAGACACAATAAACAAGGTCACAGCATCTCTGCTTTCTGCAAAAGTCACCTTATCAGCACAAATGGATCACACCTTCGTACAGTATCATAGGCCCGGAATTGAATTTGGTTTTCGATATCTGGGCGTTCTGGATTACCATTCAGATGACAGATTCGTTCGTGGATGTGTGGAAAAGCACATTCAGTGAGAGAGAAAAAAGAGAGAGAGAAAGTGCGAGCGTTTTTTGGCATGCAGCAGCGCAGATGAAACACACACAGAAGAGCTTGATGAGATCTGAAGAGAAAAGAAGACGGGAGACGATCAGCAAGCAAAACGCTCATTCCAGTGCAGCCATCTCGTTGTCGTGTTACAGGAACAGAAACAATGAGAGTCAAGGTCAAACTCAAAATCTTGAATGCATGATGGTAAGCAGTCAGGCTCATGCTGTAAATCAAAAGCGGCTGGAGCACATACACACACGCAGATGTCATGTGTGTGTGTGTGTGTATACATATTCAGAAGGAAGGAGATTTGAGAGCGCAATCCTTTGCTGTGGCTACAGGCCAGTGCAGCCAATCCCAAACCACATCTCAACACTCACCCAGCAAAGGAAAAGAAGCTAAAATGACCAAGAAAGAATTTACAAGAGACAAAACAAACAGGAAGGGACAGTCAAGCATTTGGTTAAAGTGCTGTTTTTCCAAAGAGCCTGTTTGTTCATGCAAATCTGAATTGAGAAATTGTTTGTTTTCATTTTTGTTCTTTCTTTCCATTTTTTTATTTATTTATTTTTTCATGGATACAGGTAAACGTTCGAGTATATCGCCCACTTTTAGGATGTGTTTCTGTTTTAGAACTGATTTTGCTTTTCTCTGTTTGCATGCCAGATTATTTTCCACTGTCTCCCCCAACGCTGTCCTTCAAAGAAAAAAGCTTGATGGAAAAACTTTAACATTAAACCTAAAAAGCAAAAATAAATAAATACTTTTTTACTCAACGAATATTTCCTAAAGATGTCTGAAATAAAAATAGAGCTACATAGAAAGACTTGAAGCAGACAAAGTGATAAGATGCAGGAAAAGAGAGGAAGTAGTTAAAAAAGAAGGGATGAAATAATGACTTTGTGTGAATGCATTGAGTTAAAGCTATGGACCTATTTTCACTCTCGATAAAAGATGAATCATGAGTCAAAAAATCTATAGAGTTATCAGTCTAACTGCTGTCCTAGTTTTGGCGATTTATATTTAGAAGTGAACGCAAATGCTGTAAATTATACAGTGCTTGCAATAGTACAAAAATGTAAACGGTTGGCTGTTCTCATTGTGTATCACAATTTCTTAGATCTGATCTGTGTGTCCTGTGGTGCTTGTTGGTTTTAGTGAATATCTGCAGTGGTTTCTATAGAAGTGATGTTCTTTATTAAGACAGTAACAGCAGTAGCAGCAGCGGGGATTGCAATACAGATGTTATCTTACAGCATGACACTGCATTAAATTATTATGTGGAACTGGCAGAAATGTAGGCAGATGGCATATGTGGCTTTATTTCATGCTGCTTTTTCCTCCTACAATCAAAGAGGTGTGCAGAGTAGACGAGACTCACTAGCTGTACTGTATAGGCTCATTTTCTCCTCAACATCTTTCTTCAATGGAGTTTGGTGTTTCATACTTCCTACATCCAGTTTCTTTATTTCAGCTAAATTTGAATTTTGCCAACTTATTATGCAAAAATCTTTTTTTCCCCTCATATTTCAACTTGTAATATTCTTCCTTGCTGACCTCTAATAGTTTACTTTCACACAAAAATGGCCCGATCAATGATAGCCATGTCCTAATTATGACACAGTATATATTCAAGTAAAAACTACCATCGAATTACACTTCTATATCAATCAAGTATTAGTAAAAGTGGGACCGGTGCCAGTTCCAGTGTCAGTGATGGAGAACACAGAGAAGATATAGTCTGATGCAAAAGCGATGGTCACACTTTATTTTGATGGTCCGTTTGTTGAATTTAAGTTACATTGCAACTAATTCTCATTAGATTATATGTTAGGTTTCTGTTAGGGTTGGGGTTAGGGGTAGGGTTAGTGTAAGTTGACATGTGCTTGCGAAGTTTCTTATAGTTAAATGTCTGTTAAATGTCTGTATCAAGAGATAAAAGCGATTTGCTATAATTGTATCAATAATTAAACATTAAAACCATATATAATGTATGTTGAAACAAACAAAACAGCTTCATGAAATGTATGGCATCTCGGACATATATAATGTTAATATATACATCCATCCATATATATGTATATATTGAAATTTGGTCCCATATCAGATTCTAAGTTCAGTCATGTTAAACTCGTAGTAATTAATTTGAAACATTTTCAGAAATGTGAAACATTTTGTAGGAAATTAAATCACGAAGGAATTTGAATTTGTAAAAGTAATTTAGATTTTGTTTTATTTGATGTTCACACTGCTAAATATTATCAGATTTGGATTGATGGACTGAACAAGGATAAAGAAATTATATTATACATTTTATACATTATAAATACATTTTATAAATACATATTATACATTTTATTAAATCCTCCAATGAATTTTGTTGCGTTGGATTTTTTATTATTGCAATTTGCAATTAAAACAATTGTTTTAAAATCATGAAAAAATTTTCTCATGACTTTTTTTTAAATTTGTAACTACATAACTCGAATATTATTGTAATACATTAATACTTTCTTCAATTTCTGTTAATGATATATTTTGATGATCTCTCAACATCCATTGTACTAATTATGTTCCTGTTTACATCTGGAATTGAGATGTTTTTTCATCAAATAATAAGAAGTTGAGGAAAACAAATTCCTGTTTACAACTGTGATTTTAAATGGTTAGTTCACCCAAAAAATAAAATAAGCCTATTACTAACGCTCAAGGCATCCTAGGTGTATATGACTTTCTTTTTTAGAGTCCAATCACAGATATATTCAAAATATCTCCTGCCTCTTTCGATACCTGTCAACTTGTGCAGTTACGACACAGGATGTAATTGTGCACGAGCCATTTAGTTGAATACTGTAAGGAGAGTAACATAAATGAATGTATGGCAATTAGAATAGAGTTTTAATTATAGGTATTTCTTTCAATCCTTTCTCTGTAGTCTTAAGTTTGGAATTGTAGAAGAGCTTTTCCCCCTAAATAACTCTGATCGGATTTAATTGTAAGAAGAAAGTCGTACACCTGGAGAGTAAATCGTGGGCTCATTTTTATTTTAGTCTGAACTAACCCTTGATAAGTTTCGATTGTTCACTTTCAACGACTTTATTTATTTCCTTTAGTGGAGGGTCTCTGTTTTTTTTTTGTTTTTTTTTTGTGGGGGGCTTTTTCTGACCGAGGACAGGTGGACAGTAGGTGGACCATTCGAATGCATTTTTACCATAAGTGTTTACTCTACAAAATCAATCCAGCTGAATGAGCTCTCAGCAACCTAGAAGTGGTTAAAAGTGGTCAAGCTAAACACCCTATTTACCAGTATTTAGATTCATCCATTTGTGACTGGATTGATAAAAATGGCTTGTGTGAACAGTGTAAACAAGTAGATGTACTAACCTGAGCAGCCTGATTATGATAAAAAAACTACAAAGTTACACTTATCATAACTTTTAAAGGTGACATTCAAAATAAAGTGTAACCCAAAGTTCAAATCTGTTTTCTAAGCAGTTGTGTTAGATCTACCTTATATTTATCAACCATAGATATTTAAATATATAATGTTTATTTCAAGCTTGAATAATTTAGCTACTGTTATTCTTGTGCGATATAATTTGCAGTATTTAGCAAAGCACTGTATAATCTGATGGCAGAATTCACACAGTGACAGACTATGAATATGATTATTTTTATCAGATGGTAGTAATCAAAGCTAAAAAACTTTAATAAATTGAAGTCATTTAGACTCTTCCACATGATTAAATATATTCCACCGAGTCTCTTACTGATAGTGAGCATCTGTGCTAAGCAGTGAAGCGTTATCGTACAAGGCAAATGTTTGAAGAAATGAGCGAGATAAACATAAAATCTATCAGTGGCTGCACTGGCTTCTTCTCAACCTCTAGGTTACAATGCGAAGCCATCTTACAAAACCTAAAATGAAAACAAACTTGATCCATAGATCTGTCAAATATTTTAAACAAACATCTGTGTGTGTGAAGAAGCTGTGAAGAAGAGCCGTGAATATAGTGTTTTCTTCTCTTGAGAGATTTTCAACTATATTTACCAATGATGTATAATCATATACATCGAAAATGAACAAAAACATTACATTTAGGCAAGGATATCAACACTTCAACTACATGTGCTTCTACTTCTAAAATGAGATTGAGAGAATGATTCATTTTGGTCCGAAAAGAAAAACAAATAGTGTAAGAAAACAACAAATAAGAGATGTTTAAAGTTGCTATTGTGAGTGGTGTGGCATATTTCCTCCACATGCGCACATGTGGAGTGAAGAAATGTGATGACAAATGCATAGATAAACATGAAGCACAACAGATCAGTCAGCCGCGATGATGTACATGATGAAAAACCTATCACAAAGATGAAGAAAACTATTGATGAAGTTGTTAGTCTAATATTCCCCAGAAAGACAAACAAACAACTATACATTGTCAAAGTCCTTAAAGTTCTGTTTATAAAAGCAACATGTTGGGTTCAAAACAAGTTAGATGAGAAAATGATTTTGAATTAAATGATCATGTCAGGATTTACTCACCCTCATGTCATTATGAACATGTATAACTTTTTTCTTCTGTGGAAAATAAAAGCACAAATTAATAACTAATCCTAAATCCAAAGTATTGTTTTCCCTATGAAAGTTAACGGTGACTAAACAAGGTATTTTTATTATTTTATTATTAATGGGGGTTAAATACGGTCAGTTTATAAGAACAGATGCTCTTATTAAATAAAAAATCTTAAACAGGTTTCTCAATGCTTTCAGGGTGTTTTTTGGTCATCAGCTCCCATTGTAAAAAAGAGCAGCAAGAACATTGCACAAAACTTCTTCTTTTATGTTCCACAGATGAAATACATGGATGTATTTTTGGCTCATATTTCTAATTTTGTTCTATTGATAGCATATGTGCGTGTTTTCAGAAACTGACAGCTGAGTTATTATTTTCAACACTGTGACACTGATGCTATCAATAGAGCTGAACTTATTTTGAACCCTTGGTTTCTTTCTTGGAAAGTATGATATCTAAGACTAGGTTTGACACAGGTATGAAAGACTGTTTAGTAGATGCCTACAGAGGAGAGAACATGAGACAGGTAAAAATAGATTTGAAACCATGGGACAGAGAAAAAGACTGTGAGGATCTGTGGAAGGGAGACGCAGTCAGTAGCACAGAGACATTTGAGGACGCTTTCAGACAGTCTCATGATGGAAAACGCAAGATGCATTATCTGGAAAGAGTAGGAGAGGAAAGAGAATGAAAGAGGGACAGAGACAGAGAGAAGTGTCAGTGGGAGCAGAACCTTATAGGGCTTTATACTCGAAGGTTTACCTCGGTTTAGGCTCAAAAGCCATAGCAGTGCTGCACATTGAATACCTCTGCTTAGTGTAAAACCTCATCTTTTTAGCAAACCACGCTTGACTAGTCAACAGAAGCCTCTCGGAAAATAAGTGAGTGCCGTGTTCTCTCTGTTTTCTCTCTGAGGGTTTATGAACTCAATTCATGCTTTAAAAACAGGCTCACTATAGTGGAGCAACCAACTCTAGACATTTTTGCAATGGTGCAATATAATTGATTTAGTATTAAGATATGATTGAATCTATTTTTCACTTATTAAATACAGAATAATGTCATGTCTTATATAAAAAAAAATGTTTTAATACAATTTATTACAAAATATTTCGATGTCCAAACAAATGCAACAAAAATATCTTTAAGAATATACTTCAAAGCTGAAGTGTGTATTTTCTTGACAATAAAATGACAGTTTAAAATATCTGTCAATATAAGACTCATTTTTATGTTATTCAATAAATAAATACAGTGTCTTCTTTGTAGGGTTATATTAGTCAATTCAAGAGTTTACTCATAGCTGATGATTGATAACAAAGCATGTTTGGCATGCTGTCCTTGGAGAGAGCCCATAGCTCAGAAGATCCCTGAGCCCGGGGATCCCTCCCATAGGGAGAGAGGAGAGTCTAAGCTCAGGTATAGGTCAAGAGGGCTCCCTTAAATTTACCTATTCCTTGATTATTAGGGGTTGCCACGTGGAATCAACAGCCAACCACACCATGTGCCTATGCACCGAATGTACAGTACTAAAATATACTTATACTGCATGACTTTGGACTATGGGAGGAAACCGGAGTACCTGGGGGAAGCCCACATGAGTATGGGGAGAACATGTAAAACTCCACACAGAAAGGCCAACTGGCCCAGCCAGGCCCAGCGACCTTCTTCCTGAATTAAACTAGGAAAGAGGGGGAGAAGTTGCGGTGGATGGGAGGATTCTTCAAGGTGAAGATGATTAAGGCAAGGAAATCTGATTATTTATGTGCGTTTGGATTCGTCTGATTGGAAAATAATAGCTAATGTAGGACCTGCCCTGATCAATCATAAGCATGTGATCCTCTCGAAATTAGTTTATAAATAAACTTAATTTCACTTGATTTAGTAAAATAACTTAAACTAATACTTAAAGAAAATGTATATACAATTATAAGAATATAAAAAAGCAATAAAAATGACAGAATTACACATAAATAAATAATAATATAAATGATAAAATAAACTACAATAGTATCTCAGTGATACTAATACAACACAATATTATCTTTTAAAATAATAATAATAAAACAAACAAACAAATAAATAAATAAATAAATAAATAAATAAATAAATAAATAAATAAATAAATAAATAAATAAATAAAAATTAGCCAATCAACAGGACATGGGGCGCCACGGTGGCGTAGTGAGTAGCACGTTCGCCTCACAGCAAGAAGGTCGCTGGTTTGATCCCCGGCTGGGTCAGTTGGCATTTCTGTGTGGAGTTTGCATGTTCTCCCCGTGGTTGCATGGGTTTCCTCCGGGTGCTCCGGTTTCCCCCACAGTCCAAAGACATGCGGTACAGGTGAATTGGGTAAGCTAAATTGTCCATAGTGTATGTGTGTGAATGAGACTGTATGGATGTGTTTCCCAGAGATGGGTTGTGGCTGGAAGGGCATCCGCTGCGTAAAACAAATGCTAGATAAGTTGGCGGTTCATTCCGCTGTGGCGACCCCGGATTAATAAAGGGACTAAGCCGAAAAGAAAATGAATGAATGAATGAACAGGACATGTTTAGGAAATCTGATAGCTTTGCAGTTTAATGACAAATGTAATTCAATTTTAATTCAATTTGTTGAAATTGAATGTTCCACCAGCTGAAATAATGTTATGGCTTTTTATTTTATTTTCTTCATCTGTTAAGCTGCTTTGACACAATCTACATTTCAAAAAGCGCTATAGAAATTAAGATGAACTGAACAGAAAAAGCCAACACTTCAGCTTTAAAAAACAAATGTTCTAGAAAATGTTGCAGGTAATTACTTTTCGGCCAGAGAGAAGACAAGAGATTGGCTTATTGAGAAAAGGGGAATTGGGAAACAAAACCAACACCTTCAGACAACAAAGAGGAATCCAACAGCAAGAGAAAAGGCCCGACACGACAAGACAGCACACAGAAATCGAGAGAAGGAAAAGGAGGGACAAACGGCGGCCCATAGAGGATCAGTCAAAGCAGGCCAAGTGCCACTCAATCACAACAACAGACGACTACAGAGAAGGTTTCAAATGCAGGACAGAAGAACCACGGCACACACGCTGAGATGATGCATGTGCTGCTGTGTGTGAGGAGCGGTGCTGGGTGCATGTGTGTGTGTGTTTGTCATTGTGAATGTGGTGTCTGACACAGGTAGGGAAAGCAGGGAACTCACTCCCAGGAGCGGCGCTTGCATTGGCAGTGGAGAGAACTACATGAGTGGGGGTAGAAATATTGGTTACGTCATGGAGCTGGCTGAGCACTGAGGAGCGACGTCTCACTGCACCCTGAAACGAACCACTTCTCTTGAATGTACTCACTACCTCCATCTGCAGGAGAGAGAGAGAACCACATCATATACACACTTCAGAGAGGGAGAGAGGAGAGAGAAAGAGAAAGAGAGGGCGAGGAGAATATGTTTTTGTGATTATACTTCACCCGGTAGGAAGAGAGAAAAAGCTAGGACGACACTGTGTACTAATATTAATCTGATACTTGTGTAAAATGACTGAAAATTCTTTAATGATTTACTCTCATGTTGCTGTTGTGTTTTTTTAATAATAAAAATAACTTTTTTTTCCACTCACGCAACT
Source organism: Danio albolineatus (assembly GCA_903798035.1). NCBI lineage: Eukaryota > Metazoa > Chordata > Actinopteri > Cypriniformes > Danionidae > Danio > Danio albolineatus. The sequence continues at coordinate 450,462 of CAIGQQ010039592.1, read as the reverse complement.
GTTTTTTTTTCATGGTGCTTTTGTCTATTTTCGGGCTTTAAAGATGTGCTTACTATGACTCGTCTTTTGTGTTTGACATGAAACAACATGAGTAAATGATGAAAGAATTTTCATTTTTCAAGATCTCACGTACTATAGTACACATTGCTGATAAAAATGGTGCAAAGAAAAAGTCATTCAAATCTTTACAATTACCACCAAGACCTATCAAGATCAAAACCCATATATATTCAAATCACATGAAATCCTTATTTTAAAGTCGGATCATTTTGTTTTGGGGGTCTCATACAATAGGTTTACAAAATAAAATAACAATATACATTGTAAAGCACTTCTCTCTAAACCTGCCTTTTCAACAGCCTACTCTGTTCTGATTGGTCTGATGACCCAATCTGTTGCGAGTGATCTGAATGAAACCAAATGTCCATTATTCCCTTTAAATTTAAGCTCTGGTGGCTTTTTCAGCACATGCAAACACAGCACTGGGCAATGACATTGGCATAATTTTACTGTGTCCATTCGAGAACACGTCCAAATCCTTTGGAAGGGCATGCTAACTGGATTTGCTTTTGTAATGGAGAAAACAGCCTCTCCTCGACAAGTCACAAACACAAACCAAAACTCTGCCAGATTCAGTTGGTACCACAGTGTTTGAGAAGCAGATGTTATGCATTATGCAAATTTGTTACAAAGCTTTGTGCAAGAAATAACTGGTTCTTTCTTCTGGGAGAAAATAATTCAAATTATTGTTAATCTTTAAAACTTTGCTGATCTTTTACATATACAAACTGCTACAGTATATTACACACTATCTGAAAGGTAGGTCATTTCCAGATATCATAATAGGGGCACTTTTAATATCACTTTCACTCAATTCATTTATCAGGATTCAAAAAAACTCTTATAGTGTTGTACTTTTGTTTCTAAAACTCTCCTTTAAATGCTCAAATACACAGCACAACAGAAATCATCCAAATATCGCAGATACCTCTGCAGCAAGGTTATTATAGTCTTGCATTTCTACATTTGCTTTTATTTTAATGCTAGTTTTAAGCTATTTGATCATTTCAGTTTAGTTTTAAAAAAATTCATTAATGGTTTGGTTAGCTATCATATTGTGAACACGTTTCTATTTATTCATTCATTCGATTTCTTTTCAGCTAAGTCCCTTCATTAATCTGGGGTTGCCACAGCGAAATAAACCACCAACTTATCCAGCATATGTTTAACGCATATGTTTAACATCCATACACACTCATTCACACACATACACTCTGGCCAATTTAGCTTACCCAATAAACCCATACCACATGTCTTTGGACTTGTGGGGGAAACCGGAGCACCCGGAGGAAATCCACGCAAACACGAGGAGAACATGCAAACTCCACACTGAAATGCCTACTGACCCAGCCAAGGCTCGAACCAGTGACCTTCTTGCTGTGAAGCGATCATACTACCCACTGCGCCACTGTAATATCCACATTTCTATTTAGTTTTTGAATAATTCATTCATTCTTCATTCATTTTCTTGTCGGCTTAGTCCCTTTATTAATCCAGGGTCGCCACAGCAGAATGATCCGCCAACTTATCCAGCATTTTTTTACGCAGCGGATGCCCTTCCAGCCACAACCCATCTCTGGGAAACATCCATATATTCTCATTCACACACATACACTACAAACAATTTAGCTTATCCAATTCACCTATACCACATGTCTTTGGACTTGTGGGGGAAACAGGAGCACCCGGAGGAAACCCACGCAACCACGGGGAGAACATGCAAACTCCACACAGAAATGTCAACTGACCCAGCCGAGGCTCGAACCAGCGACCTTCTTGCTGTGAGGTGAATGTGCTACTCACTACGCCACCGTGGCACCCGTTTTTGAATAATTAGTTTCAGTAATTATAATTCAGCAGAGTTATCGAAATCTAGTTTTGACCAAAGCAAAGTTTAATGTTTGCACAGCTTACATTAACTCTTGTGCACACCTCTTAGTAATAAAATGGACAATCATTGGATCCAAAACCATACAAATGCAAAATTATAAAGAATTAAGTCAAACTTCTTCATATTACAGATCATGTCTGTAGTTAAATCTGTTTAGTTCAAGTTTTATTTTTATTTTTTGTCTTATGAAAATATTGAACACATGATTTGTTTGTATAGAAAAGATTCATTCATTCATTCATTTTCTTTTCGGCTTAGTCCCTTTATTATTCCGGGGTTGCCACAGCGGAATGAACCACCAACTTATCTAGGATACGTTTTACACAGCAGATGCCCTTCCAGCCACAACCCATTATAGAAAAGATGTTTCTGTATATTTAGGTGCATGACCGATCTCACAAGGAAATGTAACTATTTTATGTTTTGTCAGTTTAGTGGCTATTTCAGTTGTATGAAAATGTACCATTTTTAAAAGGAGGCTTGGCACCAAACCCCATTCCTAAACCCAATCCCATTGGGAGATTAGCAAGTTGTACTAAAATGTATGAATGAGATCATACGCATTTTAGCCACCAAATGAAAAGGTTACAAACTGGCGTGAGATAGAATTGGCATGACATATGTGTTTATCTGTAAAAGCTCCATCTCCAGTTACCTCTCTAAACAGTCAGAGGTCAGATTTTCCACCACAAAGCAGGTGCTTATTCATTTTAAAAAGCATATTCTACTACTTTCGCTAATTGTAATTTTATTTCAGTAAGTCATTTCAGTCACTGTTGTTAGTTTAATTTAGTTTTAGTTTTTAATTATTTGCATTTTATTTCAGTTAACAAAACCAGTAGACCAGTATTTCAGTCTTAAATTTAATGTTTTTATTTCATTTAATAAAATAATCATGCTCTGCAGTCACACCTCCAGAAAAGTTTTGCTTCTCTTTTTTAAAATTCACTTTGTGCGGTGAAACAATTTTAAATGCAGCCCTTAAGGACGAGCTGAACCAGGCCAACCCGAAATGGGAAATGTCGTAAGAATATGCAATCATCTTGCATAAGACCTCATCAATAATTAAGTGTCAAAAACACAACAGTAAGATATGGAGGTGCTCTCTTCAGCGGAGCCATGCTGGAATGAAAGCTGTGATTATATTAGCCTGGCTGATGATATGAGGCCAGCCGCTATAATGTGTGTCGCATTTTGCCTACTCAGTGTCGAGGGAATCGATGGAAACCTCGTAAGGAGCTTTACAAGCACTTCAGCAATCCATACCAGGCACTCCAAATAAAAAATATCTTTATAATGCCCTACCATTCCATCAAGTCTGCTCACTTCTGGCACATACTAGCAAGAACGTGGACAAAAGAATAAGTGCTCAGCTTATAAGTGTTTGTTCATGCATGTGCTTTTTCCCTTCAGTTACAGTGTTATGAACCAACTGGAATCTTAATCTACGTCACACACCTCACGTATCTATATCTGCCACCAAACATAATTGCTCAGCTCACCACAGATCCTTCTAGCACAGTTTAAACTAAAACACAGTAAAGGAGCCAGCACACAACAATTCCATGCAGAAACAAGTAAAGAACTCAAGTCCAGAGTGAAAACTTTAGAAACAAGAGATTATAATAAACATTCGATTGATTATAGAAGTAGGTCAAATATTTTCAGAAGAGCCTTTTGATGTAAAATGCACAAATACATACACTGTAAAAAGTGCTTTGTTGACTTTACTTAAAGCGAGCAAACCTGTTGACTTAATACACACTGTGTGCATAATAAAAAAAAAATAAGTCAACAGTTGGAAGTTACAATGGGTTTAATCACCTTTTAAAGTAAAGAAATGAACAGATTTTTAAAGTGCGAGTAATAATGATAATTTGGTATCTATTATTTGGTACAATAATTAGTTACTGTTAGTTAATGTATTTCTATTTACTAACATAAC
>CAIGQQ010039592.1:399615-435845 GCA_903798035.1 Danio albolineatus | reverse complement strand
ACACACACACACACACACACACACACACACACACACACACACACACAGATGAAGGTACACTCTTAAAATAAAAGCAGTTCCAAGAGTTTCCAGCAGGGGGCTCAGTGACTGGTTTAATAACCTCTGTCTTTTGCTTGAGAGGTGCAATGCAGTCAGTTTTCTCCTAACCTGCATGACACATAGTTATCAGAGATCTGGAGAGATCTTCAGACCTACCGCAAAACTACATGTTAAGACAAATGATACTGATGCACGAATTAGTTTTAGCAGGACATAATGTTTTAAAGTGGTAGTTCACATTTAATTAGAATCTGCTGTTAAAATTCTTACCTTCATGCAGTAAATAATAGTAATGTTGTAAATAATGTTGCATAGACATTTCATGTATTGTCAGGAGCCACAGGTATTCATTTTGTTTTTGTCTCTATATGTTTTTTTACTCAAAAAAGGGCCGGTAACTGTGATTTTATGGATCACTGTTTCAGCTAAAAATCTTCTTTAATGTTCTAATGAAAAATGAAAGGTCACCTACATCTCGGTTGACCTGAAGGTGAGTAAATTAAAAGCAAATTTTGATTTTCGGGTAATTTTTGAAATGTCACATTTATGCCAATTGTGACTCACTAGCTCGCTTTCTTTCCCTTTTAATTTTTTTTTAAAATTCAACATTGAAAATTAAGCAAAAATTATTGTAATTATCGTAAATTAAGCATGAACTGCTACAGGACCCTGAAGAAGTAATGCAGGTGAACTAATAAAGCATTATTCCAGATTTAATACAACATTGGAACCATGGGAGGCATAATTTTGACCTCCTTTTGATAATATGATTACAAATCTGAGTTAAAGTGAGAAATTACTGTAAACATAATTATTTATTTATTCATTTTCCTTTGGTTTAGTACCTTATTTATCAGGGGTTGCCACAGCAGAATGAACTGCCAACTATTCCGGCATACGTTTGTTGTAGCGGATGCCCTTCCAGCCGCAAACCAGAAATGGGAAACACCCATACTCGCTTGCACTCACATACTACAGATAATTTTACCCAATTCACTTAGCGCATGATGACAGTGCTGACCACTGAACCACCGTGCTGCCCTCATAAATATTTAGTAATATAAAATATTACAACTTCATTGAGTGAATGACCAAATACCTAAAAACTCTAAAATAACTGCATGATGACAAGAAAAGCATTTCACTGAAAAGAATAATCCAAGTGCTTGAAATAAAATAAACGTCATAATTCTATATTCAAATCTTCCAAACATTATTCTCTTTGTATGTGCTTCGCTGAACAATTGACTGTCATGTCATTTTTGTACTTTTTTAAAAGGAAATGAGGCACACTTAACATTTTTCTAGTAATCAACATTTCACCACAATTGAAATTGATTGAGTTTAAAGGGATAGTTCAATCAAAAATGACAATTCTATCAATTACTCATCCTGTTTCAAAACACTTGTTTTTTTCTACACTCTAAAAAATAACTCAAGAGGTCGGTTACCACAACATAGTCTAATACATTGTTGTAAATTAAACATTTTAATTGCTGATTAGATTAAAACTTAAGTTGTCAGAATAGATTTATTACGTTTTCACAACAGGAAAATATTGATAATTACATCAACTAACAAATGCAGCTAATTTAAAGGTAAATAAGTCTGTCAATTAGTTCGAAACAATGTTTAACCTGTAGCAACCCAAAGAAATTGGCTTTATAACTCAATTTTTCCACACAAATGGAGTTCTGGATTTCAAAGCTCCTCCCCCACTGAACAAACAAGAAGCAAGTGCGGACAAGTTTTATGCAGACTGTTTGGCACAAAGAACATTTTAACTTTTTAAGGTGATATATCGGAGTTTTATTTAATTTCCAAATCACATTTCTCCATTCCACTAGAGTGTTGGCTACTCCTGGTAAATACAGTTGATGTTAGCAGTGTTTTTTGACTTTTTCGTGCTTTACAAGAATGCACAAGAATTTGAGGAGGACCCTGAAGGGCAAGTGATAGCAATCGGCATAACTGGTGATCAGTCTACTTTGGAACTGAACCACAAGATGGAAACCATCATGGTTGAAGCCCAGTGCAAAAGCAATGTGTCTCAAGAACATTATTTGCTGAAGTCTCTACTTATATCGGAGTAGATTTTGCTCTTTATGTTGCACACACTGGTGTTTTTGTTATTTTTCGTACTATTTATATGAGATAGTACACATTTTTGTTTTGTAAAATACTAAAAAACTGTGATTTAAAATAAATTAAAAATTACTGGAAAACCAAAATGTTGTTGTTGATTTTTTTTTTTTAATATCCAAAACATTAAACAATTTTATTGAACAATTTAATTTATTTGAGGTTCTATACTTGAAAACCTGCTTGTATAATTATGGTAATTAAGTACATAACACTGGATTTATTTTAAATTTTAAGAAAAAAAAATACTCAACTTAAAAAAAAATAGTTTGCTATTTAAAAATGCCTCTGATTTAAGAGGAAAAGGTTATTTTGCTAACATAATAACATTTGTTGTCTAAACTTCATTTTGTTAGATGCTGTCATAACTTGAATATATTGATGCAAACTGTTGCTTTACATTTTTTTGTAAAAAGCTGTAAACAGGTAATTATTGACTTCCATAGTATTTGTTTTTCATACTCTAGCTGTCCATGGTTACATTTTGTCAGCTTTCTTTAAAGTATGTTCTTAAATGTTCAACAGAAACTAAATAAAAAACTTGCTAAAGGTTAGGAACCACTTATGGAAGAATAAATACTAGTAAATTTTCATTTTTAAGTATTCTATCCCTTTAAACTTTGTGTAAGGGCCTGATGTTAACTAAAACTACCTAATTATATGCATTTCCATGTAACTGTAATAAATCTGAAAGAAAGCAAACTAGAAATAGTACATAAAAACTTAAACCTAAAAAAAAATCTGAAATAAACATGCAAGAAACAAGAAAGTTTTAAAAGAATCTATTAAAAGTGAATTGAATAGCTAGTCCAAATGGTTAAAATGCTACAATGAGCACATTACTAAAATAATACTAAAATCTCACCGCTCTGAGTGTGTGTATACAGTATGTGTGTGTGTGTGTTACCTGTGTAATGCAGGCCCCGGTGAACGCTACGATGACGGCCACTACATTGACAGTAAGCTGAAACTGCAGAAACTTGGAGATGCTGTCATACACATTTCTCCCCCACATGACAGCCTTCACAATGCTGGAGAAGTTATCATCGGTCAGGATGATGTCAGAGGCTTCTTTCGCTACATCAGTGCCTGCTATACCCTGAAGACGGCAAAAGAGAACGAGATTCAGGCAATTCATGCATCAAAGTCAGATTCTTTGGAGAAAGAGGCTTTTATTCATCAGAGATCTTACACCCTTGTTGGCTGAACATGATATAAGTGGAGCTTCTAATAAATCAATATTCATCTCTCATCATTACTCATCTCTTAACTACCTCTTGGGCGGAAGGACGAATATATGAATAGATTAGAGAGAAGTGTTTGTCAGATGTGCTTACCATTGCAAAGCCCACATCTGCCTTTTTGAGAGCCGGTCCGTCATTGGTCCCATCGCCAGTTACGGCCACCACCTGTCTCTGCTCCATCACAGTGCTGTCAATGATGCCTACACAGCAACATCATCACCCAGCAAACAATTACCAGCCAGCGCATAACCTTGACCAGTCACTGAACTCAACTACTGTCACCACACTATACATGAATACATCAGTCTGATACGTTTTGATTGCCTACAGCCTACTTGCTGTCAAATTTACATTGTAAAGACACTACTGCACCAGTCAGTCAGTTGCATTGGACTGAATTGGAGGCAAATTGGTGAAAAACATGCAGTGTGTACAATGACGAATACTAACTAAATTCATGTAATCTGGATTAAATAATCAGATATTAAAAACGCAGCATTTGTAATGAGATTTTTATCTTAAAAAGTTGTTTACTATAATAGTTACTTTACTTTTACGATTAAAATTATTCACACAAGGGCATTACAGTTTTTTTTAACTGATTAATTTTCACAATGTCTTGTTATGCCTTTACTTAAAAAAATAAATAAATTAGAACTGTTTAGCTTTACATTTCACATTATAGAATGGCCATAAAAATTGTCATGCAAAATACACTTTATTAGCTACACCTTACTAGTACTGGGCTGGACCCCATTTTGTCTTCAGAACTGCCTTAAGCCTTTGTGGCATATTTTCAACAAGGTACTGGAAATATTCTTTAAAGATTTTGGACATGATAGCATCATGCAGTTGCTGCAGATTTGTTGGCTGCATAACCATTGATGCGAATCTCCTGTTCCACCACATCCCAAAGGTGCTCTATTGGATTGAGTTCTGGTGATTGTGGAGGCCATTTGAGTACAGTGAACTCCTTGTTATGTTCAAGAAACCAGTCTGAGATATTCGCTGGCAATATTCGCGCTTTATGACATTGCGTGTTATCCTGCTGGAAGTAGCCATTAGAAGATGGGTACACTGTGGTCATAAAGGGATGGACATGGTCAGCAACAATACTCAAGTAGGCTATGGCATTGACAAAATGCTCAATTGATACTAATGGGCCCAAAGTTTGCCAAGAAAATATCCCCCACAACATTACACCACCAGCAGCATACAAGGCAGGATGTATCTATGCTTTCATGTTGTTAATGCCAAGTTCTGACCGTACCGTTCGAATGTTGCAGCAGAAATCGAGAATCATCAGACCAGGCAATGTTTTTCCAATCTTCTATTGTCCAATTTTGGAGAGCCTGTGCAAATTGTAGCCTCAGTTTCCTGTTCTTAACTGACAGGAGTGGTCTTCTGCTGCTGTAGCCCATCTGCCTCAAGGTTCGACGTGTTGTGCATTCAGAGATGCTCTTCTGCATACCTCGGTAGTAACGAGTGGTTATTTGAGTTACTGTTGCTTTTCTATCAGCTTGAACCAGTCTTGAACCAACAGAACTGCCACTCACTGGATATTTTCTCTTTTTCTGACCATTCTCTGTAAACCTTAGAGATGGTTGTGCATGAAAATCCCAGTAGATCAGCAGTTTCTGAAATACTCAGACCAGCACGTCTGGCACCAACAACCATGCCACGTTCAACGTAAATCACCTTTTTTTTCCCCATTCTGGTGCTCAGTTTGAACTGCAGCATATCGTCTTGAACATGCCTACATGCCTCAATGCATCAAGTTGCTGCCATGTGAGTGGCTGATGAGAAATTTGCGTTAACAAGCAGTTGGACAGGTGTACCTAATAAAGTGGCCGGTAATTGTATATTGAAATCAGGTACATGAGCACCCCTCAATAACCATAATCCAACTGAAATCTGTTATTAAAATGCAAGGTAAAAAGTAATGTTATATTAATCATTTTTCTTAATACAAATACATTACTTGAGTACATGACTTGAGATCTATATGAGAATCAGAATCAGAATCAGAATCAGTTTTATTGCCATGTGTGCTTCACACACACAAGGAATTTGCTTTGGCTACAAAAGCTTCCAGTGTACATAAAGTGACAAGTGACAACACAGAATAAATATTATAAAAGAAGACAATAGACATTAAACAGAGATGCAGTCCAACGATCTGGATGTTGAAATGTATGTACAGATTTGTTATAAATATACAGGTTATAAGGTGCTGTGTGCAAAAGAGTAAGTATTGCATTATATATTGTTATAAGGTGCTGTGTACAAATGCGTAAGGAAAAGTATTGCATTGTATATTATTATAAGGTGCTGTGTACAAGTGCGTATGAGAAAGTATTGCACATTTATTGCACAATAGGAGAAATATTAACTGTTCATGAGGTAGATGGCCTGAGGAAAGAAACTTTTCCTGTGTCTGGCAGTTTTTGTGCTCGGTGCTCTGTAGCGCCGGCCAGACGGTAACAGTTCAAACAGGAAGTGTGCTGGGTGCGAGGCGTCCAGGGTGATTTTGCGAGCCCTTTTACTCACTGTGGAAGAGTACAGTTCTTGAAGTGTAGGAAGGGTAGTGCCATTTATTCATTCAGCAGTCCGGACTATTCGCTGTAGTCTACGGAGGTCAGATTTGGTTGCTGAGCTGAACCAGACGGTGATTGAAGTGCAGAGGATGGACTGGATGACAGCTGAGTAGAACTGCACGAGCAGCTCCTGTGGCAGGTTGAACTTCCTCAGCTGACGGAGGAAGTACAGTCTCTGCTGGGCTTTCTTTACAATAGAGTCTATGTGAGTGTCCCACTTCAGATCCTGAGAGATGGTGGTGCCCAGGAACCTGAATGACTCCACTGCAGCCACAGTGTTGTTCATGATGGTGAGCGGGGGGAGAGCAGGAGGGTTTCTCCTGAAGTCCACTATCATCTCCACCGTTTTAAGCGTGTTCAGCTCCAGATTGTTGTATCTGCACCATAAAGCTAGCCGCTCCACCTCCTGTCTGTATGCAGACTCGTCACCGTTCCGGATGAGGCCGATAACAGTAGTGTCGTCCGCAAACTTCAGGAGCTTGACGGAGGGGTCTTTTGCGGTGCAGTCGTTGGTGTACAGGGAGAAGAGCAGTGGGGAGAGAACACATCCTTGGGGGGCACCAGTACTGATGGTGCGGCTGTCAGACATGATTTTGCCCATTCTGACTAGCTGTTGTCTATCTGTCAGAAAGCTGGTGATTCACTGACAGACAGAGCTAGGAACAGAGAGCTGGGTCAGTTTGTGCTCGAGCAGTGATGGGACGATGGTGTTAAAGGCAGAACTGAAGTCCACAAACAGAATCCTTGCATAGTTCCCTGGTTTGTCCAGATGTTGTAGGGTATAATGCAGTCCCATGTTGACTGCATCATCCACAGACCGATCAGTGATTTAGAACCTTTTTTCCAGTAGATCCCTATTTAAAACCTTAATGACCCATCATCCACTAAAAACCCAATAGCTCTTTATTTATTTATATATTCACAATATGCTTACATTCACTTAATACTTGTAATAGTGTATACAACTTTGGAGCTAACTTGATTGTTCTTTAAGGCTGTGTGAACCAGAAGTGGCTGAGACTTTTATTTCAGTAACATGATGTACTTCCGACTGAAGTGGAATATTGAGTTGGGAGGTGGGGGTTTATGCTTGTGCATCATTCCCTCGCAGTAAGAGGGGCATGATAAAGAACATTGTGGATGAAGCTGTCAAACTGACATCAACGAAGAGAGGCCACCACTCCAAAGGCAATTGGCTAGATTTTGATTGAAGATTTGATCACCATACTTTTGTTCCCCAGTGGATTAACTTGCATGGATTAATTGTTCATTGAAAGAATAACAATGTGCAATAGCCAAATAAACATTATACATTTTGATTTCACACAGACTTCAGACATTCAGTGGTCTGAACAAAAATAATAGACCATCTGGATGAAAAAGTAAATCTGCTGTTAGATGGTGCTTTTAGAATGGCAAAAATAGAGCTGTTTCCCTAGCAACCACTGTACACAAAGCACTACTACAGTATATGTAAGGGATAATCAACAGCTTGCCGTGCGTTAAAGGATTTTAATGCATGACGTGGAGGCAAAGGACCACACGATGCGAAACGCACGGCAAGCCGCTGATTATCCCGCTTATTCCATGGTCATTTGCCAAGGTAGGCCTAAGTTTAAAATAGTTTTGCTCTTTGCATCACAATATTTGTCCGAATTTTTGTCAGTTTTTACATGATCGATCGGTCAAAAACAACTGAGAACAAATTATAGGTTCAAATGTCCAGAGACTGACCGTTAGATACACCAAAGATTAATTATATATCCTGTTTTAACAACAGAGATGCAAGAGATCTTGAGATGGTCTTGCCGACATAAAGCTTCTCTCAGGGGGAGCCGTTCGCGGAGCTGCCGCTGACCGCCTGGAGCTTCCAACATTTTTAAAGACGCGCTATTCATACACACAAACTGCCGATTTGACTTTAAAATAACTATATTCTCGCTTGAAAAACTCTTAAATTTGATTTTGTAGCATAGTTTAAGAGTATTTTCCTAATTTTGCGGATTTCCCGTCTGCCATTAATAGCCCTCGTTGGTTTCATGCGCAGCACATGCGAGTTGCTATAGTAACTGTAAACGTTTGGGAGAAGCGCATTTATTTCGAACTGTGATCAAAACTGACTGAAACTACCTGTGCGTTTCAACAAAATATACCACACCCTCCAGCCAAACAGAATCAAGAATTTCAACAGACCATGGAATAATCAGCAGTATATCAAGCAAAGTTGAAAAAGAACTGTCATTGAACATTTTCCCCAACACTAAGCTCCCTTCAGATTCATTCATTCATTCATTCATTTTCTTTTCGGCTTAGTCCCTTTATTAATGTGGGGTCGCCAGAGAGGAATGAACCGCCAACTTATCCAGCATATGTTTTTACACAGCGAATGTCCTTCCAGCTGCAACCCATAACTGGGAAACATCCATACACACACATTCCCACTCATACACTGCAGACAAATTAGCTTATCCAATTCACCTATAGCACATGTCTTTGGACTTGTGGGGGAAACCGGAGCACCCAGAGGAAACTCAAGCGAACACAGTAAACTCCACACAGAAATGCCAACTGATCCAGCCGAGGCTCGAACCAGCGACCTTCTTGCTGTGAGGCGATCGTGCAACCCACTGCACCATCATGACGCCCTCCCTTCAGATACACATCCATATGTTTTTCTCACTGCGTTGTTACCACCATATTATCACACAAGACAAAACTTACACTGCACACTATTCATCTGCAAGGCTGCTAATTTTGTTTAATGCTGGACAGGGTTAAGTTTTTTCCAATCTACACTAATTAAATATGCTTTTAGCGATTATTAAAACTATAATATTATAAAACCATAATAATTTGGTTTAAAACTGGTATCTGTTTAATTCCAAAACAACTGATTTAGATAATGTTTTCATTATGTAACTCATTTGTGATTTTAATGTAATCTACCCTGAAGATTATCAAACTCTGTAGATGTGTTTTATCAAACACAGAACCTAAGAAAAAAAGCTGATGCCCGTGAGATATTTTGCATTTCAAAGATCTGAACTTGTCTGTGACTCAGAGTCCTGCAGTGTGAAATGTGTTTTGACTGGAAATGACATCGTCAACAGCCTACAGCCAATGAGAAAGCATGATACAGGGCAAGGGAAAGTTCAGGGGGAGGAGTCAGAGACCAGCAGTAGCCATTCTCTCCTTCATATTCTCTTACCCCTTAAAATCAGTGCACAGAAGAATTTAGGACACCATTTTTAACAGGAAGAATTCTAGTCTCATGAGTAATTATGTAATTTCTTGTATTGGTCTTGCATGCATTTGGTTGTGTAACAGATTGTACATCAAGCAGAGATTATGCTTCTCTTCCTATTGAAATGTGTATTACTGTATGTGAGCGGGGTAAAGTTGGTTTGCATATTCAGACTGTCACCATCTTAAAATAATTCTAGAAAGTATTCTTTGCAATTTCTAAATAGGGAAATCATATTAGCAGCCAATGACTATCAAAGCACAACATTGCTCACAGTCAATTAAATAGTGTTAATTATGTTTTGAAGTCATACTAACATGCAATTTCAAACTGAATTTTTGAAATAGTGGACAATGTAGGGACCGTGTCACAAGTTGTTACTTTCTTCAAAAATAAATTTCATTTAGCCAACCACAGCTCTAACAGCACATATCACTCACGTTATGCGTTCAGATGATGGTTTTATTGATTACGATTATTATTTTGATCTAATTATACTTTTAAAATATATTGAAATGTTTGAATATGCAAATATAAAACCAACTTTACTTACTTACTCCCAGGGTGGTTTATATCGAAGTTGATATTTAGCTGCACCATGTTGGTGTTTCTTAACATCTAATTTTTACATGGGGGGGTTGTTAGCCCAATGCTCAACCTCCAACCTGGAGGACCAGGACATACACACATACACTACGAATAATTTAGCATACCAAATTCACCTATAGCGCATGTCTTTGAACTTGTGGGGGAAAACGGAGCACCCGGAGAAAACGCAGCTACCCACTGTTCCACCCAAAACCAACTTTACCTTAATTAATATGTGACTTTCTGTCATTGATCCAATTCACTAAGTAGTATGTACATAACAACCACAAAATAGTACCATAAATGTGTATAGTGTGAAAAGAACAGCAATTTATAAATGAAAATGTTGCAGTGTTTCCAAAACCTTTAAACTAAAGTATTTTTCTCATGATCTTAAAGTCTGTACACAAGTTTGATCCAGAATGTGCACAGTTGATGGCAATATTTAAAAAATTGATAGCAGTGTGCTGCAAAGAAATATTTAACTTAAGAATATAAATGTTGATGAGCGATAAGATTCAAGTTGGTCTGTGTTTCAGAAAGATTTGTAGCTGGAAAGAGCATCTCACCTTTTACAAGAGTGTGTTTGTCTGTTGGGGATGAACGCGCTAGAACTCTGAGCTTGGGCCAAATCTTATCAATCCTCTCCTGTTCAATCTGTAAAACAACACACAAACACACACACATGCACACACATGCACACACACACGCACGCACGCACACGCGTACACAAAGCACGGACATCCATGATTCAGTTTCGTCTATATTGGTTCGGTGCTGAGATGTCTGTGATTTAATTTTCACAAACCTCTCCTTTCTCATTTCTGATTCTTCGGTTGAAGTCTTTACCCTCTAGGCACAGAAAGTCATCTCCAGGCTGAATGATGCCACACTTGGAAGCAATGGCTCGTGCCGTGTTGATGTTGTCACCGGTGACCATGCGCACAGTGATGCCTGCCCTCTGACACTTGCGAATGGCATCAGGGACCTGCACGAGGTGAAGTGAAATGCTTTATTTCTAATGGTTAAGGGTAAAATTAATTTTGAAATACCCTTTAAAACGTTTTACTAATGGTGAAATGTATATGTTATTTATATATAGTGAATATGCATATATGTGCTGCATGCAGTGTGGGGTATCTCCATTGACATTATATATAACAAGCTACTGTATTTAAATGATGTAATCACTGATAAAGTAAAGGATTACTGAACATTTTAGGCCATCTAATTACAGCTACTTGAATGTACTTGCTTTTTATACTGCAAGTAAATTCAACAATTCTTTATAAATCAATGCAGAGAAGCAGAGCAATTATATTATTATTAATAATATATTTTTATTTATATGTTTTGCAGAACAATTCTATTTTAAAACTAAGCAAGGTTACATTTATCAAGCTGATTGCACATTCCTAAGAAACAATAAATTTGGTCAGAAATTATTAGTTCATCACAACATATTAAATTGCATGAATTATGTCTCATTGCTGTGAAATATAATGTTTATATTAAACCTTTCTTCAGTCATATTAATCTTTTCTTCTGTATGTTATCTCAAAGTTATGCTTTTTATTAAAATGCTTAATTTTTATTTTTCAATATTGTTTAAAGGCCACATTTGACTCAAATATAATTATATAATTGTTTAATTTATATTATTTTGTTTTTATTGTTTTGTGATTTGTAGTGATTTTAAGTAGCATTGAGCCAAGTAATTCAGTAATACTGAGTAAACAAGTTACTTTTCAGACATAGTAATTAGAAAAGAGCCCTAAATACAATTTTAATTATATAATTAGTAATATAATATAATTAGTATATTATCTATAATTAGTAGCCTATCCAACACTGGCTGCATGCTTTCCTCTCAGCAACAAAATAAATCCTCAACAGAAATGAACATTAAAAAAACAACAACTGCGTTTAAGAAATGATCTGATGAATCTGTGAATACACTTGACAATGCTCTTCTATCCAGGACATCAGTCAGGTCATGTTTAATTATACATCACCTTTAATTATACACACCTTTAATTACACAGCAGAGCCACATCTACAGTACCTATTACTTAATCGCCATGACCAACGGTAAAGGTGTTTACCAGTCACAGACAAACTTTTCTGGATCGTTTGCTTGACAAGATGTTCTTCTAATAGATGAACTCTTAATACAAATTCCAAACAAACTTTGATTTGCCATGCACTTGTTTGAAATGAGCTCACACCAGTTTCTTATACTGGGACTCATTACATACCTCAGGTCGAACAGGATCCTCAATCCCGACGACAGCAATGCAGGTCAGATCAGTGACAATTTCAGCTTCATTCTCCCACTCAGGCTCGGGGTCGCCGGGAAGATCACGATAACCAATGCAGATTGTTCGCAGGCCTTCGCATGCCATAGGCTCAATTACTTTCTTCACCATCTCATCTCGATCGCGTGGTCTAAAGTTTCGTGCTTCGCCATTGGTACCAAGTATGGAGGAACATCTAAGGTACAAGTGGAAGCAGCCATGTCTTTAATACCAAATCAAATTTAATACCACTCAAATTTGGTGGATATTGTATTAATACACACTGTTTGAAGATGCACGTCAAATTTAAATAGGTAAACACACATGCCTCAAGTCAACAGTAGACCAATCTCAATGCTCAACATCTCAAATTAAGTGTTAGTTGCTCTAAAATGCCTGAATAAAGTCTATCTTTTTTGTTTTGTTGCCTTTTTCATGTTTTGCAAATAGGATAGATATGACAGGAAATCTTGGCTACAGAGAAGGCAGAGGGATCGGCAAATGTGGGAATTGAATTTGGGTTTGCGTGAGCGCAGTAATGCTATATGTCTGTGTGTTTAACCACAAGACTATTAATTAAATTGAGCCAAAGTCTGTTATCAAAACGATTAAGTTAATTTAAAGAAGTTAATTTGTTACTCTTACATCATCATGTATTCGTAGAGCTACAATGGTTTCCCTGGTTCCATTTGCACCAATTCCCCAGCAAGTGAAATTTTTTAACACATGGGATGGCAATGCTGCTTTATGTTCAAAATATTCATGCAAAATTGATATACACCTATGTCACCTATGCAAGTTTTAGGAACAACAAATAATAATTTGACCTTTAGTTGATCATTTGGTATCAGGAGTGGTTTATGTGAAAGGCAAAGGCCTCTAGAGTACGCTTTTTTTTTTAACCAAAATAAAATATGATCATGCCTTGATTTTTAACTATGTTAAATTAGGACATTAACGTCTGAATTTGTTTAGACCAGAGATGCCCAAAGTAGAGCCCGTGGGCCAAAGTTGGCCCATATTAACCTCTTTTTTGGCCCACCATCTGAAAAAAGAGGGAGAATGATGGGGAGGTGCTTGGGACGAATGACTTTGACAGAAATCATCGTTTTGAATTTAACGTAACCTTTTTATTTTGTTTTTGTTTTATTGCTGAGCTACAAACTAAAATTAAATGATTCAATTAAATACTGTAAATGAATCTGACTTTTAAAATGTAAGATATCTGCGAGCAAATCAAGGTAAAGGCAGGAGCAGCTTAACTACTGTATTCTTCATTGAACTCCATTGTGTTATAAATAGGATAGTATATATATATATATATATATATATATATATATATATATTTGGCCCACAGCCCTCAATCAAGTTTGCTTTTTGGCCCTTTTTGGCCATTAAGAAAAAGTTTGGGCATCCCTGGTTTAGACAAAAGTCTTGTCACTTAACAGAAGTAATGTACAGTATAGAATATAAAGTCATGGTGCATTGGATAAAGACTTAATATTGTGTATGACTCCAATGAGCTTGGACGACTGCATCCATACATCTCTGCAGAGACTCAAATAACTTATTAATAAAGTCATGTGGAACAGCAAAGAAAGCTTTCTTGCAGGACTTCCAGAGTTCATCAAGATTCTTTGTATTTATCTTCAGTGCCTCTTCCTTTATCTTATCCCAGACATGTTCAATAATGTTCATGTCTGGTGACTTGGCTGGCCATTCCTGGGGCACCTAGACCTTCTTTGCTTTCAGGAACTTTGATGTGAAGGCTAAAATATGAGAAGAAGCGCTATCCTGCTGAAGAATTTGCCCTCTTCTGTAGGTTGTAATGTAATGGGCAGCACAAATGTCTTGATTCCTCAGGCTGTTGATGTTGCCATCCACTCTGCTGATCTCTCGCACACCCCCATACTGAATGTAACCCCAAACCATGATTTTTCTATCACTGACATGACTGATTTATGTAGGAATCTTGGGTCCATGCGGGTTCCAAAAGGTCTTCTGTGAAATTTGTGATAATTGGAATGCAGTTCAACAGATAATTCATTGGAAAAATCTACCTTCTGCCACTTTTACAAATGATCAATTAGAAGTTATTATTTGTTGCTTTTACAACTGGGATCAACGACAAGACTTTTGTCATGTAGTGTACATTAAAATCCCAACTTTGGATGGAAACAGGTAAGGACAAGCCAGGGGCGCCGCTAAGGAGGGGAAAGTTAGGAGGATTCTTTTTGCGGTAATGATAGCGCCGCTAGTTTAAATTATTTAGCTAATGATGAGCTCTTTATATATACGCCCTCACCCGCTCTTCCCTACGAAGTTCCCCAAACTCATCTCCCAGTTGAAGAAGCAGGTAACTGAGATCCTGCCTTTAAAAATAGCATGTGCATTGCAGTCTGCGTTTAAGTATTAATTTCACTATGATATTAACTTAATTGTTGACGTGGCCACTATTAAATGACTGCTATTTTTCCACAATGTTGATTATGTAGAATGATATTAGTTATAACAGCAAAGCAAACATAAAAATGAAAGACAAAACTTTAAATATATCAAGTTAGTATTCCTTGAAAGATAATGATCTATTTAATTTTTTTTGCCCAGTGGACCATTTCTAGTAATATAACTGATTAGTCAAACTCATACCATATCAGCAGAATAGTGTAAAACAATATCTCAATGTCCATACAGACAAGTTTTGAATTAATTATGTATGTTTTAAATATGTCAAAGCCAGGATGCTCCTCAAGCCAGTCTTTTGAGCCTAGATTGTTAAAGTAGAGTCCACAGTGAATGGCGCAATTTAAATGTAATAAATCTGCAGAATTCTGTCTGTATTACTTTACTGCATGTACTCAATTACACAAGCACGTGTGTAAACACACACACACATACAGATATACACACATACACATATTAGCCCCCCTTTATTTTTTTAATTTTTTTAATATTTCCCAAATGATGTTTAACAGCAAATTTTCACAGTATGTCAGATAATATTTTTTCTTCTGGAGAAAGTCTTATTTGTTGTATTTTGGCTTGAATAAAAGCAGTTTTAAATTTTTTAAAAAACATTTTAAGGTCAAAATTATTAGCCCCTTTAAGCAATTTTTTTTCTCGATAGTCTACAGAACAAACCACTGTTATACAATAACTTGCCTAATTACCCTAACCTGCCTAGTTAACCTAATTAACCTAGTTAAGCCTTTAAATGTCACTTTAAGCTGTATAGAAGTGTCTTGAAAAATATCTAGTCAAATATTATTTACTGTCATGATGGCAAAGATAAAAGAAATCAGTTATTAGAGATGCGTTATAAAAACTATTATGTTTAGAAATGTGTTAAATTGGTGAAAAAATAAACAGGGCTAATAATTCTGACTTCAACTGTGTGTATATATGCACATAAAAATGTACAATTTTCATTGAATATTTGATTACTGTTCCTTTTTTTGTACTACGTTTCCATTTGAACAATAATTTGCTAGCTACAGTCATGTAGTTTCTCTTACTAAATACTGATAAGTAGTGTACAAAATCAATAATAAACGGCATAGTTCAGTATAACTACATCGCGGACAAAGAGTTTGGATAGCTAGCTTGGCAGTAGGAGGCCCATCCTCATATTTTTTTCATGGGGCCCAAAATTGCTAGCGGCGCCCCTGGGACAAGCAACCAGATAAACAACATCCTTCCCAAAGTTCTCGTCATAATTTACTTACTTTTTCAGGACGATCTCAGAGGCACCTTTGCTGTAGAGTCTGAAGTTTCCGTCCGGCATCTGCACCACAGTGCTCATGGACTTGCGTACTGAGTTGAAAGTGTAGACTTTGTAGAGCTTTTCCTCTGGGATCTGCTCTCTTACAGGGACATAGTCTCTCTTCAAGTCCAGTAGGAAACCCAGCAGACCACATTCGGTCTTATTACCAACTTGCTTGGGCAGACCACCTTCTACATCTGGTGGCTGAAAGAAAATGGGAATGACGCATGAAAACAAAGAAAACTGAACCAGATCTATTTTATTTGAAAACCCAGTGTAACTGTGCATTTGTTAAATAGCATAACAGTACTTCCTTGGTAAAAAAATAAAATGTTTTTTTTTTTATTCAGCTGTGAGGTTGAAAAAACATTTGTCAGTTTAACGGAAAAATACTTTAAAATGCTGTGGTAAAAACTTGTTAACTGGTATACATCAAGTTCTCTTGTTTTTTTTATGTTAAATGCCCTTAGGTGCATCCAAACCTTTAAGAGTTTCTTTTTTCTACTGAACACTTCTAAAGAGGTTTTGAAGCATGTTGGTAAATAACCAGTTGATGAAGACTTGGACATTAGGAACAAATGCAATGGGATTTAGTGGGTTTTGTCAACTATTTGGTTACAGATATCCTTCAGAATATGTGAATATGTTAGAAGTAATAGATGATGATGTAGGTATTTCATTGATCTGTTTCTTTTGAGCGGGCGGCACAGTAGCTCAGTGGTTAGCAGTGTCACCCTTATAGCAAGCAGGTTGCTGGTTTGATCCGCGGCTGGGTCAGTTGGCATTTCTGTGTGGAGTTTGCATGTTCTCCCATGTTTGTATGGGTTTCCTCCGGGTGCTCCAATTTCCCCCAGTCCAAGACATGCGGTATAGGTGAATTGAATAAACTAAATTGAACATAGTATGTGTGTAAATGCGAGAGTGTCTGGTGTTTCCCATTGCTGGGTAAAACATATGCTGGATAAGTTAGCGGTTCATTCTGCTGTGGCAACCCCTGATAAATAAAGAGACTAAGCCGAAGGAAAATGAATGAATAAATGTTCCTTTAAGCAACTTTTTGAAAATTAGGCTTCATTGTTTGTCTTAATTTCAAACCCTATAACGCAGTATCTCACCATGATCTTGGAGGTATAGGCGCAGTTGATAGAAATGGCATTGACGATCATCTCAAGGGTGTCGGGGCTGATCTGGCTGGGGTCCGGGATCTCTCTGAAGTGCTGGTCATTTATGTAAGCCTGCACTACAGTCATGCGGTTGGTGGTGAGGGTGCCAGTCTTGTCGGAGCAGATGGCAGTGGCATTGCCCATTGTCTCGCAGGCATCCAAGTGACGCACAAGATTATTGTCCTTCATCATTTTCTAAATTAACAACAACCGAAAATTTGGATGATGAAAAAAGTGTTTACAAAAGCAAATCAAGCTTAAAATATTACATAAACTAAAAAAAAAGTGTTCGTTTTCAAATGTGCTTACGTAATCTGTTAGCTGTAATCTGTTATCTATCACGCACACAGCGCACTTGGGTCTCTGTCTTACCTTAACAGAATAGGCTAGAGAGATGGTAACAGCGAGGGGAAGACCCTCAGGCACAGCCACCACCAGGACAGTCACACCGATGATAAAGAATTTAACAAAATACTGCACGTAGATGGGCGTACACTCGGGCAACCAGCTCGTGTTCCCCACTACAAACGTTTCAATCACAAAGTACAGCACCAGGATGATAACGGTGATGGCTGACATCACAAGACCTACAATGGAAAATAACAAACACAACAATATTTAGAATGTTACTGCCTGTAAATATTATGTCTGAATGCAGTCTTTAATTATGTGGCTAACATATACTGCACAATCAATCTGCTCACTAAAAATAAAACAAATAAAAGTTTTAAATACAGTGCATCCGGAAAAGTATTCAGAACGCTTCACTTTTTCCACATTTTTTTATGTTACAGCCTTCCAAAATTGATTAAGTTAATTTATTTCCTAACAATTCTACACACAATTCCCCTTAATGAGAATGTGTAAAAAGATTTGTTTTATTTGTTGCAAATTTATTAAAAATAAAAAAACTGAAAAATCGCATGTACATAAGTATTCACAGCCTTTGCTCAATACTGTAATCGATGCACCTTTGGCAACTACAGCCTCAAATCTTTTTGAACATGATGCCACAAGCTTGGCACACCTGTCTTTGGGATTTTTTTGCCCATTCCTCTTTGCAGTACCTCTCGTGCTCTATCAGGTTGGATGGTAAGCGACGGTGTACAGCCATTATCAGATCTCTCCGAAGATGTTCAATAAGATTTAGGTCTGGGTTCTGGTTGGGCCACTCAAGGACATTCACAGAGTTGTTGTGAAACCACTCCATTGATATTTCGGCACCGTGCTTTGGGTGATTATCCTGCTGAAGGATGAATCGTCGTCCCCAGTCTGAGGTTCAATTTTAGTCTAATCAAACCAGAGAATTTTGTTTCTTATGGCCTGAGAGTCCTTTAGATGCCTTTTGGCAAATTCTAGGTGGGCTGCTATGTGCTTACTAAGAAGTGGCTTCTGTCTGGCCACTCTACCATGCAGACCTGATTGGTGTATTGCTGCACAGATGGTTGTCCTTCTGTAAGGTTCTCCTCTCTCCACATAAGAACACTGAAGCTCAGACAAAGTGACCATCGGGTTATTGATCACCTCCCTGACTAAGGCCTTTCTCCCTCGATCACTCAGCCTAAATCGCCAGCCAGCTCTAGGAAGAGTCCTGGTGGTTCCAAACATCTTCTTTTTATGGATTAATAGAGGCCACTGTGCTCACTGGAACTTTCAGAGCAGCAGAAATCATACACCAGGTGGGATGGAGAGGGTCAAACTTCTGCATGGTCACAAAGGACCTAGAGGCAGCCTTATAAATAATAATAATAAATATTATTATTATTATTATTATTATTATTATTATTAGTTCTCTTACTAATATACAAACCTCCTTCTCCTCTTTATTATTATTACCTTTATCAACATTAATAATTAATTCCTTAAATTTATATAATGCTTTTCTGGACAATCAAAGCGCTTTACACATTTTTTAGTGGGATTTTGCTCATCCAAAACCTGGATGATGCGACGGCAGCCATATTATTATATTATATTATAATTTTTTTTTTTTCAAAGAACATCCTGGGATTTTTAACAACCACAGAGAGTCAGGACCTCAGTTTTACGTCTTATCCGAAAGACAGTGCTCACTGAGCAGTATAGAGTCACCATCAATACTGGGGTGTTAGGACTCACACAGACCGCAGGTTGAGAGCCGCTTGTTGGTCTCACTAACACCACTTCTGGCAGCAACCTAACATTCCCATGTGGTCTCCCATCTAGGTACTGAGCGGGTGCACCCCTGTTTAGCTTCAATAGGCAACCATGTGAGAGTTGCAGAAAGCTAGCTGCCATTAACATGCATCATCTCCATCATTGTCCAATCGCCAAATGTTCGCAAAAATGTTTTTCTTCTCATTATTTTTATTATTATCAATGATATTATTACCACCATTGATTTTGCCCTCTATTATTATATGTGTTGCTATTTATGTTGTCATTAGCCTTTTCATATGACATCAGTTCATGATTGTCCACATGAAGTGCATCGCACCTGCTTTGCCAATCTGTACAGCCAGTTTGGTGAGTTTGCCCTGCAGTACAGACTTCTCCTTCTTGGGCACGTTGGCTTTCTTCTTCTCTCTCTCCTCCACCTCTCCACCCTCCGCGCTCTTCAGGGGCTGCATCTCCATCGCAACGGCTCCATCCTGCTTTTTGGCTGGTGGATGGGACATGAGTTAGCGTCACTACATATGGACTGCAAATCTGTTGTGTCACAACTCAGAGGCATCTTGAATGAGACTCATTCAAAGCTCTGAATACCTTCATGCCACACATCAGATATTTCCACAGTGGCAAGCACACACACAGACACGCACACACACACACAAACACTGGACACAAGACAAAGTAAAGCACGACAGATGTGGACACACACAGCATAAACACTGACATCGGTTAAAGTGGGATCAAACAGCGTTGGCCCTCTCCAATTCTACTGAGCTTGCATTATTCAGAGAAATGTGTTTGGGTGCTTTTCTTCAATAGAAGAAAAACAATGAACTATAGTGATAATGTACTACAGAGGAAACAGTCATCATGTATGCACTGCAGAAAGTTATTTTAATATTTCAAACATCTAAACATTCCAAAATCAAGATCGCATTACTTACACTGTAAAATATTTGCTCTTAAATTTACAGTAAATTACTGGCTAATAATTGCATTACTTTCACAGTACAGTTCACAGAAAATTATGGTGATGTACGTCAAAATAACAATCAGGGTTCAACACTAAGGATTTTTTTGTAATGGCCCAATCGGGCCAGTGGTTCAGATTTTTACCTGCCCTGCCAAAATTTTCAGTCCCACCAAAAAAAGAAGTAATAGCTATTTCTTAGCCACATATTTGAAATAATGTGTCAAAAATAATGCATGTAAATCTAGAATTAAATGTTTTTTAAATGTTACTTAATATATAATGAGCAAAATTCAAAGTGTTATGCAAACAAACAGGAGCAGTATGGAAGTTCTAAATTATTTAAATAAATATTAAATAGATATTTATAAAAACTATACATTTTTTTTCGTTGTGTTGTACCCATGTAAGTATCTGCTTCAAGACGTTAGAAACAGACGTTTTCTTTTAGCCTCATAATTTGATGTTGCCATCTCTTCGCTGGACTGGTTGTTGCCAGGTTATGGAAAAACTAACATGCTCAAAACATCCAATTAGATAAGAGGAACTGAAACGCAATTTGGTGTTTACAAAACACTTTTTACCAAAAACTTTCTCCATTCTGAGACTGTATTTGCACGCAATTAACAAATAGTTGCAGGGAAATTAAACATTAGTATCAAGGCAGGGCCAGTAACGATCCTGTCTACTGTCCCAGGCATCTATCATTCAGGCCCCGGGCCATCACGCAGTCCTTATTGTTGAGCTCTGACAATAATTCTCTAAATATTTCTAAATATTAAGAAAAAGTGCCTGTACTTGCCTAAAAGTTAATGTGTATTAATTTCCATGCTTAATAAAATATTAATAGTGTTTGAATTCCTGTAACAAATGTGCAAAAGATATAGGCATTTTTACAGTAATTTGCTGTAATCCAGATGCTTCCCTTAATTTCACAATAAAACTCTGAATACGTAATTAATTTAACTGTTAAATCCAGTAAATGTAATTTACTGTAAAAAATTAAGATAACATGTTGTGAAATTTTGGGAATTTATTAGTGTACTAACAAAACTTTTCTGAGAAAGGAATATTGACTTTACGCTTACAGTAGGTAAAGAAAACATCTGACAAATTCCAAGCAAGAAACAAAATAAAACAAAACAAAACAAAAAAGCACAAATTAGTAACTAACCTGTTAATAAGCAACTATTTTATTTCTTTTTCTGAGAATTAAAAAGCACCTTCTAAAGCAATTTTCTTTTGTGCATGATAAACTATACAGATTGATAGCCAATCACCTTATTTTTCAGAACTTTATACAAAAGAAGTTGTTTTCAAGAAGCTTCATAGGTATAAACAGGATAATAACAGAATCAAAAATAAGGCCAGGACAATATACAGTAGTGTCATTATGTAGCTCAATTCAGTTCAATGTTGATTCAGTTCAATTCAACAACAACATTGTGAGGGAATGACACTTATCCAGAGCAAAAAAATAAATAAAAATAAAATAAATATGCATATATTTATATATATATAATATATATATATATATATACCTAAGTATATGTTAAAGAATTATTAAAAATGTAATTATTATTTAAATATATATACTTTAAAAAAATATTATTATAAAATGTAATTTTTTTCTACATACTTAAAGGCAGATTTATATTTTTGCTTTATATTTTTATTTTTTTAAGCATATTAAATAAAGAATGTATAGATCAAGGGTGTTAAACAAACGTTCCACAATGGTTACATTTTTTAATGGACAATGGACTTAACACAAGGGTCTTACCAATAGTACAAAATAACAAATAAAATATTATTTTGAAATGATTAAATAAGGTGGATTAGATACTAATGTTATTTTAAAGTAGAACAAATTTCTTATTTATGTGAGCTCAGACAGAAGTTTAATTGTAAAGAAATGTATTGTCTGCTATATCACACCTGGGCGTCAAGGTGGTACATTGGGTAGCACAATTACCTAACAGCAAGAAGGTCGCTGGTTCGAGCCCCAGCTGGGTCAGATGGCATTTCTTTGTGGAGTTTGCATGTTCTCCCTGTGTTTGCATGGGTTTCCTCTGGGTGCTCTGGTTTCCCCCACAGTCCAAAGACATGCAGTATAGGTGAACTAATTTCAACGTATTTATTTTCCTTTCGGCTTAGTCCCTTTATTTTGTTATTAATCAGGGATCGCCCCAGCGGAAGGAACCATCAACTTATCCAGCATATGTTTTACGCAGCGGATGCCCTTCCAGCCGCAACCCAACACTGGGAAACTTATTCAATTCACCTTTCCCACAAAACCCTCCTGCTTATAGAATGCAAATAAACTGTCTAAAGATTCAAAATATGGTAGGCAAAGACATACTTTGTGTTCTTTGTTTGTTTTTACCTTTATGGCACATGATATAATATCACATATGCAAACATGTTTTTTTTCCTGATATCATGGATTGCAAATGAACTGATTTTAACAGTTCAACAAGCAAGACTTTGGACGAGTGAGTTCTATTTGGTCACACTTTATTTTGAATTTAATTTACATTGCATCTACATTGCAACTAATTCTCATTAGATTATAAGTAAACTGTTAGGTTGGGGTTAGGGTTAGTGTAAGTTGACATATACTTGCAAAGTTTCTTATAGTCAGTTAAATGTCTTTTGAAGGACTGTTAATTGTCAGTATCAACAGATATTAAGCAGAGACTCAACTAATACTCAAACGGACCATCAAAATAAAGTGTTACCTTATATTTTAGACACATTGCTTGGTTGTAAAAAATAGCTCCTTATTGAATATGCTTTGGATGAATAATCTGACAACACTGTAAAATGATTATTAATTAATTATTTTTGATACATAAGTGTTTTGTATTTACGTATTTTATTATGGCCCTTTTACCCCTGCTCAGATTACTTTAAATAATAAAAAAGGTTCAAAAGATGACTTTTACGCACATATTGAGTAGTTTAACAATATTTTGTCTCAGTTGATCATGTAAATGATGGTAAAAAAACAGTTAGTGTTTATGTATATCTATATCATACAATATTTTATATGTATATACAGTTGCAATCAGAATTATTAGCCGTCCTTTAAATTTTCTTTTCTTTTTTAGATATTTCCCAGATGTTTAACAGAGCAAGGACATTTTCACAGTATGTCTGATAATATTTTGTCTTCAGAAGAAAGTCTTATTTGTTTTATTTAGGCTAGAATAAAAGCAGTTTTTATTTTTCCTCAAACCATTTTAAGGTCATTATTAGCCCCTTTAAGCTATTTTTAATAGTCTACAGAACAAACCATCATTATACAATAACTTGCCTAATTACCCTAACCTGCCTAGTTAACCTAATTGACCTAGATAAGCCTTTAAATGTCACTTTAAGCTGTATAGAAGTGTCTCGAAAAACATATAGTAAAATATTACGTACTGTCATCATGGCAAAGATAAAAGAAATCAGTGATTAAAACTGAGTTATTAAAACTATTATGTGTAGAAATGAGTTGAAAAAATCTTCTCTCTATTAAAAAAAAGGGGGAAAAAAGAGGGGGGCTAATAATTCAGGGGGTTTAATAATTCTTATTGCAACTGTACTAACTAACTATTACAAATGTCAATAAAAAGTAATCAAATACACTCTCTAAGAGATCAAGAATATGCATAATGAATTTTTGAAGAAACGATTCATCAGAAGTTGTGGAATGAAACTGAGTTTGACATCCCTGGTTTAGATGTTTGTACAGTAAAACAAAACAAAAATGTAAAATATGTATAACTTTTTTTTACATTGCGCCATTGAGCAACCATAAGTGATGCGACACAGAGAGTGTTTCCACCCCTTTATGTATGTGTCTGTGTGCATACATGGCATTAACGCTCATATTTCTCATTGCTATCCTCATATAGCAACAGTGTGGATGAGGAGCCCACAAAAATCTTCCACAACAAGAAAATAATTAACCCCTCATTCTCTCCATTCATCTACTCCACTGTCCCTGCGGTACCTTTATTCTGATTGGTCTCCACAGCTGCTTCTGGCTGCTTGCCTGTGACAGAGAGAGAGAGAAAGATAGAGATAGAGAGATAGAGTGGGAACAAGAGAATAAAAAGCGACAGACAGAGACTGAATGAGAGACAGAGCACACAGTGTTCTTGAGTGGGAAAATGAAAGCGCGCACACAACTACGGACACGGACGTACGAACACAAACACACGGCACACACACTGAACTGCGCTCTTAAACGGTCACATGATCAGCCTGTGAGTAAATACACAATTGTGGGCTCGTCGGACTGAGATGTTGAAGGTGTTCAATCCTCCAACATCAGCGCTGTGGTGTACGTACCATTGGTGATGCCGCTCGCTTTGGCTGTGGCTGTGGGAGAGTAACTACTGTACTCTGATCGGAGAGTGAAACAAAGGGATAATGCAGGTGCGGAGGAGGGGGATTGTGGGAAATTGTTAGGATTGGGTGGTGGTAGAAGTAAGAAAAAAAGAGAAATCAATGACTGTCATGTGGTGTTAAGGGGGAGTGGTGAAAAAAAACGCTTGTGAGTAGTTGAATGGTGTCAGAGCGCTAGTTTATTTTGTCAATTAGCAGTCTAGCACATTTAGTGGGACTAATTTTAAAGGAAGATTTATAAGTGGGGATGTACTGATAATTGGCAAAATTTTCCGTTTCAGGCATGAAAGCATTTGAAAGTGTGAAATTGTTTACACACTGTTAAAAACGGCCATGATTTCAACTGTAAAAAACTGTAAAATGCTACAGTAAAAATCTGTAACCTGATTAACAGTAAGTTTCCTTAATATAAACAGCGAATAACCATAAATTGACTCTCCCAGAATTCCCCGCATGGCTCATCACTTTTTATTGACATTACTATGGATATTTTTAGTTGTTTCTCCATCAGTGATGTAAACAATGTTTATTTCTTTAAACATTGACTTTAGACTAAAATTAGACTTTAATTTTATGTGTGCTACCATACTGGTGTTTAGTAGCTGTGTAAATGACAATGAGCTCCTTCTATACTCTGATACACTTCTCTGCTTGTGGGAAAAGTCGTAAATTTCTCATCACCACCTGCATATGGCTGTGTTAACGTGTCTATCTGTGTAACAAAAGATTGGATGTGTAGATGTTGGTATTTTAAAATACAGACATATAAATTAACAGAATACAGTAGTTTACTGTAAAAATGAGAAATTACTTTTACGGTTTGTACCGTATTTTTAATGGTGAAATACTGGCGACCACAACTGCCATTTTTTTTACCATATATTTTATGAATTTATTTTTTACAATGTAGAAAGAGTGGCATTTTATTAGTGTTTGAAATGAATAAAAATGTTATAGTAGGGTGTTGATGGCCTAGCAGGCAGTGTGCTGAGATATAACACCACTGCGCTTCAGTCATCCAAATTTCGAGTTTTATCTTAATAAAGGCTAAAAAAAAAATCTAAAAATAAATGAAGAAAATGTTTTGTAGTATATTTAGTATTAAATTAAAGCACACAACTAAAGTAAATCTGCTTTAATTTAAATATACACACACTACCGGTCAAAAGTTTGGGGTCAATAGGATTTCTAAATGTTTTAAAATAAGTTTCTCCTGCCACCAAGGCTGCATTTATTTCAGCAAAAATACAGTACACACTGTAAAATTGTAAAATGTTATTGTAATGTAAAATAACTGTAATAAAATAACTTCATTTAATCATTTATTCCAGTGATTTTTAAGATGAATTTTCAGCTTCATTACTTCAGTTATCAGAGTCACATGATCCTTCAAAAATCACTCTAATATTAGTCATTATTGTTGTTATTAATCCTATTATTATTAATAATAATAATAATAATAATAATAATTTTATTATTATTATTATTATTATTATTATTAAAGATAATAATAAAAGCAATAATGACTCGAGTAATTATTTCATTTGAAACTATATACAATAAGTAATAAGTAAATATTTAACAATTTAAATATTTTAATAATTTTCTTTAAAAAAACATGGAAAAAAACTGACAACAAACTTTTGACTGGTAGTGCATATATGTGTACAGTATATAAATTATATATATATTTTTATAAATAATATAAATAATATTTCATATATTTTCAGTGATACGACTGTATTTAGCAGAAATATTAGATTTTTCTAGCATTGTGAGACTTCATCTGTCCACTTTTGATGAAGAAAATGTAACTCTATAGTGACTTTTATTGACATTTCTAGGAATTTGAAACGACATATTGTCAGCGCTGCTTGTGTAAATTACAATACAAAAACTGAGCAGCACTACGTTTCATGTTATTTTGCAGTTTTATTTCATAATGGATAGTTTATATTATTATATTATAATTTAGAATATTTTATTTAAGAATTTACACAGCAGAACGATAAAACGCTGAAAGGTTAAAGTTTTTTTTTTTTAAAGCAAACTATATACACACTATCCTTTACATATTTGTGTAATATTTAACAAAAACTTGGCAAAATAAAAATATATATATTTGTCATTTGTGCATTTCATAAAAACTCAGTTTTACAGTGTCTTTGTTGCACATTACGAATACTTAGCAATAGCAGCAAATTATGCATAATTATGAACATTTGCAAACACTGAATCTCAAGTAGATTTACTTTTTTCATTAAAAGTGATCCTGGACCACAAAATACAGTCATAAGTGTCAACTACTTGAAACTGACATTTATCCGTGGCTTGTGATTTAAATTAACAATCTTTCAATTGATATAAGATGAAAATCTGGACTCAGAGGGATAAAAGAAATCAAAATATTGAGAAACTTGTTTAGGTTGACTGAACGAAGTGCTAGCAATGCAAAATTACTAATTATTAATTTTAATAGTTTTAGTATATCTAAAACAGGAAATTTACAAAATACCTTCATGAAAAATGATCTTTATTTAGTATTCTAATGCTTTTTGGCATTAAAAAAAATTATAATTTCGACCCATAACGTTTTTTTTTTTTTTTTTTGCTATAGCTAAAAATATACCCATGCAACATTAGACGATTTTGTGGTCCAGAGTCACAAATGTCCATAAAAGGACACCATATAATAACCTTTTTCCCCTAAAAGCACACACTAAACTACAATCACAGATTTACAGAAATAAAAGAAAAAGAATAATAATAATAATATATATTTTTTAAAAATACAAGTGAATTGTGATTGTGAGGCGGATGGAGTGATTCAGTGGGCCAGTAGCAGAACATGGCGCCACTTCATCCTTCATCCACCCACATCCAACCTTTGCTCTCTCTCAGTTTCTCTCGTTCGTTCTCTTTCTCTGAATAATTAATCAGCCTCCTCCAATATAACTCCTAATCCTTCTCCGTTCCCGCTCTCTCCAGTCTCCTCTCTCTGTTGGCTGCAGGTTAAATTAGCCATGACACGGCCCATAAAGTTTGCAGCGGTGAAGCTCTGCTCGTCCTACCATTCATAAATCCTCCTGCAGGCTCTTAGTCCCCTGCTCCTCCATTCACATCAAGCCCGTGTCTTTTTCTTTCGCTCTTATGTAAGGATCTTCCACTTCTGCGTTCTCCACTGTCTGCTAGTGCTACTCATTCTCAGCTCGTCCTACATCAGCCTCTGCGCTCGTTTCGTCTGTGTGTGTACGTTTTGGTTGGCGTTTGATGCTTTGGCTTCTCACACCTACCTTTCTTCTCTTTCTTCTCCTCTTCTCCTTCTCCAGCTCCCAGTAGAGTGTATATGATGCCGCTCTGAGAGTTCACTCCAACCGCAGTCACCAGCATCCTTCCCGATCCCTCCATCACATGAGTACCTGATAGAGAGATTGAGACAGAGAGAGAGACATCAGGATTTAATGGATGCGTTAAAATGAATGATGAGTTTTCATGTGACTAGCCTGATAGAACTAGTTTAAGCGAGTCATGCAGTTAATTATATGTAAGAATAAATAAAGTGTTTTATTTTTATGTCAGGAAATATATTCAACCTTATGTGCTGCTGGGGATGTTTTCATCCACTCTGGGGTGATTTTGTATCTTAATTTGCCCATAACCTTTTCTGTGTTTCAGCTAGCAGAATGATTTTTGCTGACAAATCTTATTTTGACACATATTTTGAGAAAATGCTTTCAATTACAAAAAATAATAATAATAATAATAACAAAAAAACAACAACAATGCGCTGTAGGCAAGTTTACTACCCTTTTGTTTTGGTAAGGATGAAAACTGCTGTAAAAATGCATCAGATAAATATTTTTTTCAATTTCAATTTTGCATAAATCTGTTAATCAACCTCTGTTCTGATCAAACCTACTAAATTACTTAAAAATTACAGGATTTTAAATTGCCAAATTCATAAATGATGTCACTGATTTGATGAAAACACACAAACACACAAAATGACGTTTTTTTCAATAAAAAAAGTCATTGTGGACTGGATTTTTTTCCTTTTATCAAAGTCTTGACATGTGAATGATGTCCAATCAAATTACTTGAATTTAAAGAGTTAAAATCCTGTTATTTTCTAAGCAGTTTAGTAGTTTTGATCAGGACTAAGGCTGATTAACAGATTCATGCAAAAACATTGAAAAAATATTTATCTCATGCATTTTTACAGCAGTTTAATTCAGTGGATGTTTTCATCTCTGACATAACAAAAGGGTAGTAAATTTGAAAATTGCACAAGGGTTAAGTACACTATGAGGTGAACAGACACTAAACTGCTAAATTTGAATATAAACTTTTGTAAAGCATTTTTAAAATGTATATAACAATATAACAAATATTACTGTTGCTGCTGTATTACAATAAAAACATTAAAAAATTTAATAATATATATATATATTACAGCTTTTTTAAATATCAATAAAATGTTTTTATTAAAACAACAAAACTCATTTATGTAGCATTTTAAAGCTTGTTCTAAAAGAACATCATCATCATCATCATCATCATCATCATCATCATCATCATCATCAACATAATAATAATAATAATAATAATAATAATAAATAAATAAATAAATAAATAATAATAATAATAATAATAATTATTATTATTATTATTGTTGTTGTTGTTGTTGTTGTTATAATTATTACTGTGGTTGTTGTTGTTGTTATTATTATTATTATTATTTATATTTAATTATAATTCATGTTTAAGGACTTTACATAAAATGCTTTTTAAAAAATCTAATTTATTTTAATATAAACTGACTAAGGGGCGTCACGATGGTGCAGTGAGTAGCACGTTCGCCTCACAACAAGAAGGTTGCTGGTTCCAGCCTCGACTGGATCAGTTGGCATTTGTGTGTAGCATTTACATGTTCTCCCCGTGTTCGCGTGGGTTTTCCTTTGGCTGCTCTGGTTTCTCCCACAGTCCAAACACAGGCGGTACAGGTGAGTTGGGTAAGCTAAATTGTCCGTAGTGTATGTGTGTGAATGAGTGTGTATGGATGCTTGCCAGTGATGGGCTGCAGCTGGAAGAGCATCCGCTGCGTTAAAACTTATGCTGGATAAGTTGGCGGTTCATTCCGCTGTGACGACCCTGGATTAATAAAGGGACTAAACTGAAGAGAAAATGAATGAATGAATGAATGAATAAATAAACTGACTAAACATAGAGAAGGAGTGTTACTAAATGATTTTGACAGTTCGGGACGAAGGTATTAAAATACTAGCTGATCCCTTGCACAGTTTATTTTTGTGAGTATGAGTTACTGCCTTCTGGTCGACGATACAGGTTGCATGTGTGCAGATACAATCGTTCTAAGAAATCTTTTTTATCGACATCAATTAGACTTTTAAATATGTAATATTTGTTAATGATTGAATGTTGTGAGCGCCACGGTGGCGTAGTGAGTAGCACGTTCGCCTCACAGCAAGAAGGTCGCTGGTTCGATCCCAGGCTAGGCCATTTTTGTGTGGAGTTTGCATGTTCTCCCCGTGGTTGCGTGGGTTTCCTCCGGGTGCTCCGGTTTCCCCCACAGTCCAAAGATATGCGGTACAGGTGAATTGGGTAAGCTAAATTGTCCATAGTGTATGTGTGTGAATGAGAATGTATGAATGTGTTTCCCAGAGATGGGTTGTGGCTGGAAGGGCATCCGCTGCGTAAAACAAATGCTGGATAAGTTGGCGGTTCAATCCGCTGTGGCGACCCCGGATTAATAAAGGGACTAAGCCGAAAAGAAAATGAATGAATGAATGAATGATTGAATGTTTGTGTTGGTTTGTTTTTTTTAGGTGCAAATGTGGGCATGGAGTCCCAAGACAAATTTTATAGAACCAGATCAGTCTCAAAAATAATACATTTACAAAATAAAATTCATACATCCACAACACAATTCACATTTACAAAATGCAATTTGTAAGTTCAAAAGACGATTCAAAAATATGCAAATCCAATTCCTAAATTCAAAACAGTATTCATAGATATGCAAATTCAATTCCTTAATTCAAATCACGTTTTGCAAATACACAAATGTAATTTGTAAATTCAAAATACAATTCAAAAACACACAAATCCGATTTCTAAATTCTAAACAGTATTTTTAAATATGCAAATCCAATTCATTTGCTGAAAATATTTATTTTTCGAATTGGAATTTGTAAATGCATGTATGAATTTTATTTTGTAAATGTATTATGTTTGAGACTGATCTGGCTTCATAAATTTCCCTATTGGGGTCAATAAAGTAAAAACAAACAAACAAACAAACAAAAAAAAGGTTTGTAACTTCAAGAAACTGTAATTGTATTTTTGTATAAACATGATGAAGACTATACTGGGTCATTTTACATTTGATTATACATTTTGGACGGTATACTGCTAGACTTCCAGAAATCCATAAAATACTGTTTATTTAGTTTGTGTCTTTGCTGTACTGCATTTCTCAACGCTCGTGATTGCTTTAGTATATTTTAGGCAAATGCACTTCCCTACAAAATCATACTAATAAATCTAAATTCTTACCATATTGAATTCTTACCATATTGATTGATTAATTTCATCTGGTAACACTATAGATATAGTATCGCAATGTGTATCCCAGAAAAATGTAATATTATACAATGTCATTTTTTTTCTAATATCGTGCAGCCCTTGTAGATATCTACAAACACACACACAAGCCAGTCTGCTGCAGTTCCCTATCACAAACACACACACCAGACCGTACACAACAACAGCTTCCATACACTACATCAACTTCCCCAAATCATTATTGTGATATTATTGGTTAATGTCATCAGCAGAGCAGGAGAGCCTCATAAAGCCAATGGAGTTTGTCTAAGAATAGCATGGAGGAAGAGAGAGGGCAAACACCAGCGCTCGCAGCAGGAAACAGAGACTTGCAGATCTAATTAACAACATCTGGATGCCACTGCAGCATCTCACTTATTCTGACACACTGAACGAGGGACAGCCCAGAGCAGAAAACCAAAGCAGCTCTCACTCTTCAAAGAAACACTGACCAGTCACAGGGAAAGTGACAGGCATCAAGATTTAAACTCTGCATTTACTTACTGTAGCACTTTATCCCCTTCATATCACCTTCAATGCACTGTGAGGTCTTTGCTAGTATTAGGACTGTTCATGTCAAGAATGAGTACTATAACGTCAACTAAATTAGCATCCACTCCAACACTCAAAAACCCTCAGTGTATTTTTCCATTCCATTAATGTTATCCAAAAGTCAAATTCACTTTACAGGGTACAAGTATTATTATTATTATTATTATTATTATTATGAAAAAAAAACATAATAACAATAATAAATAGGTAACTGTATTATTCATTCATTCATTTTCTTTTCGGCTTAGTCCCTTTATTAATCCGGGGTCGCCACAGCGGATTGAACCGCCAACTTATCCAGCATTTGTTTTTCGCAGCGGATGCCCTTCCAGCCACAACCCATCTCTGGGAAACACATTCATACATTCTCATTCACACACATACACTATGGACAATTTAGCTTACCCAATTCACCTGTACCACATGTCTTTGGACTGTGGGGGAAACCGGAGCACCCGGAGGAAACCCACGCAACCACGGGGAGAACATGCAAACTCCACACAGAAATGCCAACTGGCCCAGCCGGGGATCGAACCAGCGACCTTCTTGCTGTGAGGCGAACGTGCTACTCACTACGCCACCGTGGCGCCCAGGTAACTGTATTATATGTTTTCAAATGAAACAAATAAATTTGTATCCGTCACATAGATGAATGTCAATAATGTCGGTGTACTTGGTTCAACATTATTTTTGTGATTTTATTGGAACTAGGATTGAAAATTCAAGTTAACTGAATATAAAAATTTTATAACATTATCATAGATTGTAATAATTAATAACTAATAATAACTATAATTACTATTATTATTAAAAGAAGCATACAATATCTGAAAAACAAGCAATGTTTTAGCTCTTTTTCTGATCTGTTTTATTTGGGGTAGTCCTGCTTTATACATATCATGAGCTTTATCTCTTCCTCTGTCTTTTTTCTTTTTCCTATTTTCATCCCTTGTTTTGTGTTATTTTTCTTTCCGTGTATTTTGAAGATGTCTGTATTATTGTGAAAATCTAATTTACATAATTATTTTTAAAAAAAATAAGAAATAATATTACAACAGTAAATTAGTTTGCGGATGTCAATTTTATTTTATTTTATTATTGCTAGAAACTAAAAATACACTCTAAAAACAAATATCCATTAATTAAAAGTTTCGATTTATGTTTTTAGTCAATTTATGACGTTGAAAGATTGATTTTGTGCCCTTGAGCTCTGCTCTGATTAATTTTAATTTTAAGTTAGTAGTAAAATAGTGGTTTAAAACAGTACATTTATTGTATACTATATACAGTTGAAGTCTACAGTTAGTAGTATTAGCCCTCCTGAATTATTCTTATATGTATGTTTCCCCAATTTCTGTATAAGAGAAACATAATAGTTTTAACAACTAATTTCTAACAACTGATATCTTTTATCTTTTATCCATGATGAGTACATAATATTTTAATATATATTTTTCAAGATACTAGTATTCAGCTTAAAGTCACATTTAAAGGCCTAACTAGATTAATTAGGTTAACAATTGAAGTTATAGTAATTAGGCAGCCATTGTGTACTGATGGTTTGTTTTGTAGACAAAAAAAAGCATAATGGGGCTCATAATATTGACCTTAAAATGGTCTTAAAAAATAAAAACTGCACATATTCTAGCCAAAATAAAACAAATAAAACTTTCTCCAGAAGAAAAAATATTATAGGAAATACTGTGAAAAATGTATTGCACTGTTAAACATCTTTTGAGAAATATTTGAAAAAGATAAGAAAAAAACATCACAGGAGGATTTTGACTTCAACTGTATATTATTTTTTGAAAATGTCAACAAAAGTCACTTTTGACTTTTGAATTAAAGACAAAACACCCACAAAATACAGGGAACTGGTAATCAACAAATGTGTTTTATGGTGTTTTACTGGGCATTTTTAAGCGCATCTTTATGTTTATACATATGGTCGGCTCAGAAAGGCTTTACTGTGAAGGAGATGTAAATTGGATAATCGCACTAAGCTGTATAACATTGATTTTATGGATTATGCAGCCCTAATTGGAACAGAGAACATGAGAAAAATAAATATATACAGTTGAAGTCAGAATTATTAGCCCCCCTTAGAATTTGTTTTTCTTTTTTAAATATTTCCCAAATGATGTTTAAAAGAGCAAGGACATTTTCACAGTATGTCTGATAATATTTGTTTCTTCTGGAGAAAGCCTTATTTGTTTTATTTTGGCTATAGAATAAAAGCAGTTTTTAATATTTTAAGAACCATTTTAAGGTCAGTATTATTAGCCCCTTTAAGCAATTTTTTTCCCGATAGTCTACAGAACAAACCATTATTATACAATAACTTGCCTAATTACCCTAACCTGTCTAGTAAACCCATTTAACCCAGTTAAGCCTTTAAATGTCACTTTAAGCTGTATAGAAGTGTCTTGAAAAATATCTAGTCAAATATTATGTACTGTCATCATAGCAAAGATAAAATAAATCAGTTATTAGAGATGAGTTATTAAAACTATTATGTTTAGAAATGTGTTGAAAAGATAATCTCTCCGTTAAACAGAAATTGGGGAAAAAATAAACAGGGGGGCTCAAAATTGTGACCTCAACTGTATACATTTTTAAACATATTCGTTGACAATCATGGCAAAATTACCTCACAAATATTACAGATTATATTTTAAGGGCAGCTGTGAAGCTGAAGCCATTAAATGTGCTGTAGTGAAATCATGAATGCTTACCAGAGAGAAGCATAGGGTCCTTCTCAACTGACTTTCGCACATGGTCAGATTCTCCAGTCAAAGAGCTCTCATCAATTTTCAAGTCATTTCCCTGAACCAAGACCCCATCAGCAGGTAGGAGGTCACCTGACGATGCAAATGAAAGTAGGACAAACATCCCGTGATCACTAAGGCATCCTTAATATCCCCAAAAGCATTAGTACTGATAATACTATAACACTGAAAACATGATCAACAAATGAGTTTCTATTGTGATTTGTTGAAATGTGAACATTACTCTAAAAAAACCTCCATGGTAATCCACACCTTAGTCACATTAGATGATTTCAGTTTAATCTGGGCATTCACTTCCTCTGGTCTCACAGTCAGGAAACTCACCATATTTGACCTGAGCCATGTCCCCAACCACCATCTCAGCCACGGGGATCTGGATGACGTTTCCATTGCGCACCACAGCGAAGCGCTGCTCCAGCTCGATGCGACTTTGCAGACCCCGAAACTGTTTCTCTTTGCTCCAGTCGTTGAAAGCGGTCACCAGCACCACACAAATGACAGATAACAGGATGGCAGCACC
Organism: Danio albolineatus; assembly: GCA_903798035.1. Classification (NCBI taxonomy): domain Eukaryota; kingdom Metazoa; phylum Chordata; class Actinopteri; order Cypriniformes; family Danionidae; genus Danio; species Danio albolineatus. The sequence continues at coordinate 400,740 of CAIGQQ010039592.1, read as the reverse complement.
TTCAATCCATCCAGCCTCCGCCTCACCTTCGTCTCCAGCTCCTCCTGCACCTTTCCCACAGACTGTACAGGGCGAAAAGATTGTGGTGTGATAGCGGACATATTAATGTTGCTGGTGTTGAGCAAGATCCTATTCTTTGGCCCCAAAGCTAAGACTTCATTTTTTTAGAAAGTACTTATATTTAATCCTCAAAATATGAAAAGTAATGTCTTTTAAAATGTCATATCTAAGGTATAAAATATGCCTTAAACATAACACACTATGAAAAGATACAAAAACGTATTTGATAAAATTTTTTGATTTAATACCACACTGTAAAAAAATTGCTGTAATTTCAATGGTAAAAAACTGTAAAAATGGTACAGTAAAAATCCGTAACCTGGTTAACAGTATGTTTCCTTAATATACACGGCGAATTCACAGAATTCCCCGCATGGCACATCACTTTTTAGGCTTTTTGTTGACATTACTATGGATCTTTTTAGTTGTTTCCCCATCAGTTATTTACATTAATTCAAAATACAGACATATTACTTTTATAAATTAATGAAATAATGGTAGTTTACTGTAAAAATTAGAAATTTATTTTATGGTTTGTACCGTATTTTTAACGGTGAAATACTGGCAAGCGCAGTTGCCATTTTTTTACTGTAAATTTTACAGATTTATTTTTTACAGTGCATACGTTACATTTTTTGATCAGCATTAAAGCCATTGCACACCAGATGCACCGTGCACATGACAGTTGGAAGTATCGCATACCAGACACGCACATTCGCATGCTATTTAAAATTATACTATTCTGATGGCACTCTGTGGTGTGGCAGAAATATAACCAGTGTCCTGAGTCACAGCTGGGAACCTCAGACAGCCGCCGACTTGCAGCGCCGGTGTTCGTACCCTGATAGACATTTATGTTTAGAAATCTAAAATGCATGGTACTGCGAGGTGCGTCACGTTGCCAAGTGGTACATCTGGTGTGCGACCCCCTTTGCTTTATTTTCTTGGGCACCAAATCATCATTTGAAATAAAATTATAATTTTATTCTTTTAATCATTAGAATAATTTCTGAAGGATCAAGGTGCACTAAAAACAATCAGCTTTGAAATCACATAAATTAAATA
>CAIGQQ010039592.1:389195-399215 GCA_903798035.1 Danio albolineatus | reverse complement strand
ATATATATATATATATTTAAGGTCTCCTCTCCTCATCATGTAATGTAATGTGTGTATTTATATAGCGCATTCATTGTGTATGACCATACACCCAAATTGCTTCACAATCATGGATAAGGGGGGGATTACACCCCTACTCTTTACAAAAAGTGCCATGGGATTTTTAATGACCACAGTGAATAAGGACCTTGGTTTAATGTTACGGGTCCCGGCCGCAGAACTCGTAGGCAGATTAAAAGTGCCTGAATTATCAGGAGAATCAAAATCACATTGAGACATCAGAGTCTTTCCCCAGGCACAGCTAAGTAGCATCTGAAGTAAACACAACGAGTATCGCCATGGTAACCCACAGCGCATGCTTTTTCAACTGCTGATGTTATTTTGTTTCAAACACAGTCATTAGTGGTGATAATAAATTACTGTTAACAGCATATGATTAAATAAATAAAAAAATAGATACATTAATAACAGACGCCATGGTGGCGCAGTGGGTAGCTCGATCGCCTCACAGCAAGAAGGTCGCTGGTTCGAGCCTCGGCTGGGTCAGTTGGCATTTCTGTGTGGAGTTTGCATGTTCTCCCCGTGGTCGTGTGGGTTTCCCCGGGGTGCTCCGGTTTCCCCCACAAGTCCAAAGATATGTGGTATAGGTGAATTGGGTAGGCTAAATTGTCCGTAGTGTATGAGTGTGAATGTGTGTGTGTGGATGTTTCCCAGAAATGGGTTGCAGCTGGAACGGCATCTGCTGCGTAAATTATATGCTGGATAAATTGGCAGTTCATTCAGCTGTGGCGACCCCAGATTAATAAAGGGACTAAGCCGAAAATTAAATGAATGAATGAATGAATGAACAGTAATAACGAAACAAACATTACTATTGTGGATACAATGGTGTACCACATTAATATCTCATCCAAAAGACAGCGCTCACTGACAATATGGGGTCTCCTTTACTTTTATTGGGGCATTAGGACTCATTAACACTACTTCCAATAGCCTAGTTTTTCCAATGTGGTTGCCCATCCAGGTACACTGACCAAGCCCAGCCCTGCTTAACTTAGGCTGCAGGGTGATGAGGCCTCGTAGTTTTATTATATTACAAGGAGCTCAAAATATCCCACAGATCACATATTACATCATGTTGCAAATTAACATTTTTGGGAGGAAGCTAAAACACTGTTTTTGTGTGTCACTTCAAATGGAGCTTTTACAGCTTGTGCCTCATTTAAAGTCTTTGCCTACTGAAATTCAACATATTCCTTATTTCCAAATACATATTCTAAAAGTTCAACAGAATCTTACTAATCTTGCACACCGATTACACTAACCAATGAGTATGGCCACACGGAATCTGTGCGCGCAGAATTTGATTTTAATCATTGATTCTTTATTTACTGGTGTAAATGTATATTTATTCAGTTTTTTAATTAGTTTCAGTAATAATATTGACTAATAAGAAAATATTCGTCTGATTTATTTACAATAGTTTGTAAAGTAGTATTTTCTGTCTTTTAGTGGATATTTTATACAAGGGACTTGCTTTGTTTACCAAATAAAGTGGATCTAATTGGATTCACATTGTAAACATTAAATAAAAGTTAAAAAGGTATTACTTTTTATTTCATATATTAATGTTTTAATTACGATACTCCCAAAATCATTTAGCATAAATCCGCAGATTTATAACAAAAATCTGCCCAGAAATAGCAAGAAATGTCCGCAGATTCCGTCTGGCCCTACCAATGAGTAATAATTAATCCTTTGTGAAAGAAATCACAAAAGCCATTTAATTTATAGCTGCAAAGAGTTTTTTAAAGCTGTAAATCATTTTGTTCTCCTCTCTCTTCTTCAATTCAATTGAATTCATGTATATTTGTAGCGCTTTTATGATGTAGATTGTGTCAAAGCAGCTTAACATAGAAGTTCTAGTAAAGTCCAGACTTCAGGCTTGAAGTTTAGTTTAGTTCAGTTCAGTGTGGTTTAAATTTCACTGCTTAAAGTTCAAACACTGAAGAGAAAATCTACTGATGCGCTGTTCAACAAGTTCAAGTCCAAGCAAGCCAGTGGTGATAGCGAAGAGGAAAAAACTTCATCAATTGACGAAGTGAAAGGGAAAAAAAAATCTGAAGAGAAATTTTTTTTTCTGGCCAAACTTCCTGTGTGGAGCTGCAGTGTAGGCACTGGATGCTGGAGAAGCTAGACGTCCATCAAGGAGAACTGCAGGTTTATCGGCGGGTGATCAGGATGGCCCAGAGGAACAATACAAGGGTCTTCTTCAAAAAGGAAAATAAAAGACTGTGTTTGTCCAATACATTGCATGGAGAGAAAGGATAGTTCATTTTCTTATCAAAGAATTGTGTCGGATTATCTCAAAATTCAAAGTGTACTTCAGAAAATCAGTGGCATTTTGATACTTTATATGTAATACTGAAGCCACATAACACACATTTCCATAAATGAATTAATCCTGAACACAGTCTGGCAGTAGCTATGTCAAAGATATGGACACCCACAAATACACACACTTGACAAACAGCAGCCTGTGAAAGGTGTATACCAGGCATTGAAACCAGCAATTCAACCATCTGCCACATTCTGTCTTTATGTTGCATACTTTGTTTGTCATAAAGGGCTCTGAATGACAGAACTCTGGATTTTGCCTTTTTCATGTGCAGTGGCTCTGAATTGTCAAAACATCTATTAAAAAAAAAAACACTGTTCTGAAGTGTTTTGTGACTGACAATAAATTTCAGATGTAGTGTGTAATGTGATGATGTGAACGTTTGGTTGTATTTTTATTTTTTTAAATTTCAGACTGGAATGAACTTTATTTTGACTACTTGAGAAAATACTTTGAATTTTTTTAACTCAACGATACATTCTGGGCAAATATACTACCCTTTTGTTACAGTACAGGTATGTCATTTTCTTGCATAAATCTGTTAATCAACATCAGTCCTGATGATGATGATGAAAACTACTAAATTGCTTAGAAAATTACAGGATTTTAACTCTTTAATTTCCAAATTCAAAAATGATATCACTGATTTGGTGAAAAAAATATATATAAAATGAGGTATTTTCAATGTAAAAAGTAATTGTGAACTGGATTTTTAAATTTAACCTTTTATCACAGTCTTGAACATTTGAAACAACATTGCCTTTGATGCATTATTGTTGATTAATTTAATTTTTTTCTCCCTAATTTACCATTAATGGCTGTTTTTGCCCCATTGACTTTCATTATAACCACATTTTATTTATTACAAAACCATGACACTATATAATCATGCGTTTTTGATTGTTGCTGGTTTTCCCTGTTGGCAAGAGGCAAAATTTGTAATTTTTACTATTGATCATCAGTTGGCACTATTAACCCTTTAGAAAAAAAGCTTAGTTTCTGGATGGAGTATAACAGCCAATTAAAGTGTGTGTATGTGTGTGAGTGTGACCTTGGCGCACTTACCTTGATGTGTCTGAGAAAATCAAAACATGCATCTCAGCTCTCAGAAATACATGGAGTAAATAAAAACAATGATGTTTATGTGTATTTATGCATATTTATGTGTATTTATCAAAAGTGGTTATAAGGAAGTCAATACGGCAAAAACAGCCACCAACAGTACATTAGGGAGAAAAAATTATAATCTAACAATGCGTCAAAGCCAGTGTTGTTACTAATTATTCACATGTTCAAGACTGTGATATAATGTAAATAATCCAGTCCACAATTACATTTTATTTTGAAAATACGTCATTTTGTGTGCATTTTTCACCAAATCAGTGACATCATTTATGAACTTGGCAATAAAAGAGTTAAAAAACTGTAATTTTTAAAAACATTTAGTAGTTTTGATCAGGACTAAGATTTATTTAAAAAAAAAAAGAAAAGAAAAGAAAAAATATTTATCTAATGGATTTTTACAGCAGTTTAGTTCAGTGGATGTTTTCATCCTTACCATAACAAAAGGGTTGTAAATTTGAACAGTGCACAGGCCTTGAGTACATAGGTCAGTCCTTTTTACCTGACATAACCATAGTTGGATATGAGAGACAGGAAGAGAAAGAGAGAGAGAGAGACACAGAGAGAGAGAGATCTTTTGAAAAAAACTGTGTTTGCCAGTCTTTCATCACTGCAGTCTGGACCAAACCGTTCCTTCAAAAGTGCATGTGTAAGAGTTCATAGTCTCCTACTGCGAACACCTCCAGTAACATTTCACACAAGCGCTAGCCTCAAATACACCGCGGAGCTAAGTGACACCTTTAATAGCATATGCACGGCTTCCCTTTCCTATTATCACCACACATTAAAATAACACATTTAACCAAAGATTCACAAGAGGGCCATGAAGACAAGATAACACAACACAAACTGATATCAAAGCACAACCTACTAGAATGTACCAATCTATAAAAGTAGCCTGTTCCAAAATAAGAAGCCATGCCAGTCTGACCGAGCCACATATATTGAATTTCTGTGTAAATAATTAATGGCATGTTTCTGCTCATTTCAGAGGGATTCCATATAGAACGAGGGCCTGAGAGAAGAAGGGATGGATGAAGTGATATGAAGATGAAGAAACGACGACATGTTGTGTTTTATGTTCCCTCTTCCACGACCATTTACGTCTTTCAGTCTTTCTGAATCTTTCTCTTACTCTCTCTTTCATAGATTTGTCCAGTTTCCATGGCGATGAAGACATCAAGCACAAATCGTGCCGTTCTTCAACTTCCTGTCTTCGGGCACCTTTTCGCCCAGCTACAGATGATGTCATTGATTCGGTGCGGGCCACACGAGCTTTATAATAGATTTTTGATTGGTCTGCTGTGCAAGTCTTTTTGGAGCCTGAGAGAAAATGCATGAAGCTTTCAGTCAGCGTTGAAGTCAGTAGAGTCACTCGGAGAGAAACCCAGCATTACAGCTCAGCTGAATGAGGCACGATTGACGTCAGTCTGCGAGCGTGCATGTGTGTATGCGCCGAACATGCTTCAAGGACTGACGAGGACAGGACAATCCAACCGGAAAAAACTTTAAGTGGACAAAGGAGGAATGTATGGGCTGTTATATATACAGTGAGTCAGAGCATCAGTCCAGCTGTTAGAAAGAGGGTTATACACTGATCACAGTCACTCCATACCAGCACTCAGCACTAAACCATGCTATTACCATAAAGAAATGCATGCTAATACAACACTTTAGATGACAAGTGGACGTGTGAATAAAGACAAAAAGAGAGAGAGAGTCAAGATGGACAGAAAATGAATCAAGATGACAAACGCAGTAAGCTTGCGCATACGTCCTGATACATCTGCAGCATTTATTCATTTGGTTTACGAAATTCAGTGGACCGATTTGTTTGTGAAGTAGACTAAACTCATTTTAACTAACTTTAAGTTCTTAAAGGGCACCTATGATGAAAATCAACATCAACAAATCAACTGTAAGCTGTTTGGACAGATAGTGTCCACTGTCATATTGAAGTGATTAAGTTTAAATTTTAAGTTTAAATTTCCTGACGTTAAAATAGCCAAATCCTAGTGATTTTGAGACACAACGTGACGTAGGGTTTTCCCCTTCCACCGCATTGATTGCCAGGTGCCATGCTTCTTTAATAACATGTCTACACAAATCAACAGGACGTTTTGTGTGTGTACTGCAAATGGCATTTGTGTGGGACTCATCATTTCAGAAAGGCTTGAACTCCTCCTTGGTATTTTTACTAATGAGCTGTATTTTAGCTTCATCCGAGTTTGTCTCTGTCACTGTGCTGTTTATCTGACGTAAGGCATGTTGATAATCTGACATATATATGGGAATGATGGGTGGGGGGCATTTTCATTTAAAACCACAGGCTACAAAAACATCTTCAGTATAACCACACACCAAAATTAGTATATTCTGGAGGCTCTAATAAATTATCTGATAGGTATTTTGAGCTGAAACTTTCTGCAGGCTTTTCTTACATCTTGTAAAAGGGAAAATAGGTGCCCCTTAAAGAAAATCTTGCTTAACTTTTTCTGATTTCACACAAATATTTCAAATGAATTCTAAAGTAATTGGTTGCTTTTCTAAACAAAAACGAAAAGTATTTCAGTTTGATTCAGTTCACTAGTCTATATAAACTCATTCATTAATTAGACTCATCTAACTGCAGTCAAAGCTTTTATAGAAAAAAAAACACTGATAATTCTGCCATGATGTGTCATTTGACTGGTTGATAAAATTAATCAGAAATTTTCCAAATGATTAAATTCTCTATATCAAATGGAATGATTTTTATAACTTACAATGATCTACAACCGTTTGCTTATTAACTGTGATAAAAGAAAATCTAAATAAAATCAAGCCATTTTTCCACTGAAATTCTCAATGACCTCTCCTTGCATAATTTGTGAAACAATCGATTTGCTGTATATTTCTTTACTGAATAGTTTGATTTTTCCGTTTTATGGATTTTAAAAAGCAAGTTGACAGTGACTGAACCTCACAGCACTTGTAGAGATGGAGTTTGTGTGGAACATTTACTGCATTTGGGCCACCCCGAGACACAGAAATCACTGTGATCATGATCAGCTCATGTCAAAAGATCAGATTATACACTTATGCAATTTGATCACCAATCTCTTATATCACCTGCCTGTAATACTGTACAGCAAACATAAAACTTAAATGGATAGTTCAATCTAAACTGGCGATTGTGTCATCATTTACTTGTTCCAAACCTGTTGGACTTAATAATGTAAAAAAAAGCTGGAAAGCTGTAAGCATTGACTTAGTATGAGTTATTCAGCTTTCTTTGACAACAAAATAAAAAAGTTATAAAGGTTTGCAACAAGTAAATATTAAATAATAAGTTTCAAAATTGTAGTCTATATTCACTGTAAAAGCACCGAAAACAGCAACTAAAACATCTTCCAAATTTTTGTCTTAAAGAGAAAAAATAAACTCATACAGGTTTGGGATGGATGAGCCAATGAAGACAGCATTTTCAAATCTGTGTGAACTGTCCCTTTAAGCAAAACTGCTGAGTAGCCATGCCCGCATCCATTCGCTCGCTTTAAAGAATCTCTTGCTTTTCAAACACCCCACCTCTCTCTTCCCCCCACCCTTCTCACTCACTCTCTTTCTCCATCTCCCCTTGGTGTGTCCTTGACAATGCGGCAAGCTGTACCAGAATTCCTTTTCTCTCCTTCTGCTACTTCCTAACCTCCCTCTCCCTCTCTTCCTATTCACCATCCAGCCTCCACCCCCATTGCTCTCGGATCTCGATGTCCTGCAGCAGAACAGGTATATCTGTGTACGTTCAAGGCTGACAGACTGATACGTCCACGCCCTGCCTGCTGGAAACAGTGCATATATAGCAGAGATCTGTGGATCTGCGGTCCACGCACTGAAACTCTGCTGGAAACGCATTGCTGGAGAGAGACGGGAGAGACACTAATGGACTTCCATTTTCAGGGCCTCATCTTCACAGTGTCAGCCTTATTCAGCGTCACTTCATCTCCGCCCCCTCTGCTTTCCTCTCCTCTCCTGTTGTCTCTGCTTTGTCATGGCCATGTAACAGGATTAGTTCTGCTTCCACTTGCACTAAGAGGCAAACTTCACTTATTGTGTGACAATTAGCATCAGGAGCATCAGTTTTTGTTATCACCTGTCAACAGAGCAGTCCCCGATGACAGCTGTTAGCCATACATAAAGCCAGTCTGAAAGCTTTCACATCTCATCCGTGACACAGGTGGTGGTGTCAAGGTTTCCACACCTTTTGTGTTCGTTTATTTTAGGTTTAGAGTAGCCACTAAAATGAAATTTACGCATCAGTGCGACGTCTGATGTTCTAACAACCACGCATTCATCTGTCACTATACAAAAAAAGACATATTTTAAGAGATAGAATGCAAAAATGAATGTTTTGTCATGGTTTTACTTAAATTTTACCTCATTTCAAAGCCACAAAAGCATAAAAGTTGAATGCAATTGCTTAATGCAAACAAACAAACCTCTTTTGTTGTTGCAGAAGAACAAATGTGTTTTTGTGACATAACAACAAAGCTCATTAGTCCATGTGGAAGATTATATGTGTTTGTGCAAGGTGCAGAGCGACTTGTTGTTTATTATAAAGTCGTCTGCTCATACATATAGTAGCAGTAAAAGGCAACAAGTGTTAAGCTTTAAAAACACTTGCAAAAGTATCAATAGTCACTTGCAATGTAACATGTATTTTTTTAACATAAATCCTCTTACTTTATAATAAACTTATTATTGAAGCCATACATATTGACCCCAACGCACAGCTTATGTTTAACATTTACATTTAGCAGGCATTTATATCAAAGTAACGTACAAATGAGGATAAAAGTAGCCCTTCAGATGCAAAACCAACATTAGCTTAAACCAGTAAACATTTATTTTCTTCTTTCTCGCTAAAAAATAATCTAAGCAAAAGAAACAGATGCTTAAAGGGTCACAAATTACCAAAACACATTTTTTGAGCTGTTGACAGACATATATGTGTCCCACGCTGCTATAAACACTATCAGGACACATATACTACACTAAAAAGTGAAAATTGGTTGTTTTTGCATTATTTCGAGCAAATTTTTTCTTCCGGTTTGAAACGATTTTTGAAGCTGCGTCACGCCGATGAGAACCAAGCGTGTATTCCAGCGCAGAGAGTGGATGTCTGTACCTGCGAGTGCATCGTGACGTCTCTGAGCGTGCAGCATTGATTCACGAGATAGACTTGGTTCAAACCAATCAGCGCTTTCTATTGTGTATGCGGTGCAGCTTGATTAATATGCATGACAGCTTCAAAGATCGTTTACCTGCTACAGTGTTCAGACGGCAGAGAGACGCCACGTCGTGTTGCCAAAACATGTGGAAGAAAAATAAATGTTTGCAGACACAGATCGCCAGTGTTGTGTTTATAAACATGCTCCATCGAAAGTTTTGCTTTCATTTCCCCGCTATGAGAGCTCAGCTAGACTGACGGTGGATTACAGTGAACGCGTCATGCGACAGAAATGCATTTGTAAGGAATATTTTACCCAAGAGCTTTCCGCATCTGAAAATGTGAAATCCCGATTTGCCGCTTGTCTCCTTTTCAAAAAACAGCCGCAGTCCAGTTGGTGTTGATTTTCCTGTCTCTACAGATGTGGTAAGTGAGAATGCTGCTCTCCGAGTGTAAACATATAAACACCCTAATTAAATGGTTACCGTCGTCTAGAATTTTCACCGCGTTTTGTGACAGGATAGTCTAAACACACGCGGCTTTCTGATGCTGCTTACCGAGGGTGTCTAAGTTACAGAGAAATGCGGAGGTTTTTTTTCCCTAACATCCGCCGTGCAGTCTAACACACTCCATTAAATCTGCACTCCTCCAGCAGTTCATCACATTCAATATCTTGTTTGTCACGAGGGACACGCAAGAAATCTTCCTGAGTAAAAGTGCCAAACTGCAGTTAAAGTCGACAAATTAAAAATTTGGCAAATAATTAGATTACTGATGTCGATGTAAACAGTCATTGTCTTTCTCCCCTGCGTCTGTGTGATTGTTTTGTCTGTTTGAAAATCAGCTTGTGCCCAAATCGAAACTCCCATTTTTATGCAAAACCTTTCCTCTTTCCCTCTCCTGACACTCCCACCTAGACAGAGCTGGACACACCCACTTTCCTAAGCTTTTCCAGACTGTAGGTGTAAAAACACCCTGCTGAGACATGGGGGTTTCGTGGCCCTTTAATATAATGTAACACTTTATAATGTAACACTTTTTCCTCACTGAGATCGCTTCTGCTAAACCTAGACAACAGCCAACTTGCTTAAATGTATCCCATGTGTCTGCGTAAAGTACTCTCAAGATTGCACAATGTTTTCCCAGGAACATATATTGTTTATAAGAAAGAGTCTGGAGCACATGGAAAGAAGTGTTTATCACCTACAGGTGGTTTGTCAAGCCCACTCACCTGTGTGAACCATGCTCAGAATTGTGCAATGATTTTCCAGAAACAAAGTAAGAAATTGTCTGG
>CAIGQQ010039592.1:332856-389185 GCA_903798035.1 Danio albolineatus | reverse complement strand
CAGAATTGTGCAATGATTTTCCAGAAACAAAGTAAGAAATTGTCTGGTGCATATGGGTAGGAAGAGCGCATCTCCTACAGATGGTTTGTCAAGACAGAGCACTTGTATAAAGCACACTAAGAATTGCTCAATGATTTCCCAGAAACATTAATTGTTTATACAGTAAGAAAGTGTCCAATTCAAATAAGACGCCAGTGCTATTGTTAGAAAATTTAAGGTTAAGTATTGATTAAAGATATGCATTTTCAAATGCCTCTTAAACATGGCCGCAGACTCAGATGTTGGCATAGTGTTTGGCAAGTCATTTCAGCAGAATGGATCATTAAAGGTGATTTGTGATTGATTTGGCTATTTTGGGATGGTACCACGAAGAGCAGAGCACAGGGTCCTGCTGGGTATAAAAGCCCAAAGTAGTGGCCTCAAAAATATGGGTGCACCTACTACCAGCACCTAGAATTTGATGATAGCTATCATAAATCCAAAGTAAAATCAAAACAATGAAATACAACATCTAAAGACCCCCCACATATATCTCTGTAATGTATTGACTGATTTGAATATCTTCAGAGTGGAACTCCTGATGTCTGATGACAGTCTCAATGACAGCTGAATGTAATAATGTGTTACTGCGATTAACAAACAGATGTTTTCTTTATCTAAACCTTAGTGCTGTTTGTTATTTACTGCCATTATATGGAGGACAAAATGGCATCATGTAATATACTTCAGTAAATGATAAATAACTTTTAATTTTAGACTTTAATAAAACTGCATTACTATAATAAATATATCAGTTTTGCAGTTACGTCAAGCACAATTTCTTTAGGAGCTGTGAATAAAAACATAAAAACTGTATGGAGTCTTTGATCGTTGTTGGGAGTCAAAAAGTTTGAAAAACACTATTGAAAGCTCATGCAGCACTTTTTTGCAGAAATATGTAGGCAGTCATTGAAAAAGAGTTCATTTGTAAGACAGGACAAATGTGCATTGCATTCTCAGTGTGGCCTCAATACTTGTTCAATACAAATTCATCTCCTATTGTCAGCTTTCTCCTTCAGGTCAGCTTCTGTCATTGTGAAGCAGCAGTTTGAAGACAATCTATCTGAGCATATCCACATGTTTCTGGCTAGCTGAAATCTGAAAAAAGTAACAGTTTAAAGACACAGATATTGGAAGCGATCTCTATCTCTAAATCTATGACCCCCCTCGGGCACTGAGATTTCCTAGTTCTACAGTGATTTGGCTAAACATTTGGGTCTATGTTTATATATTTGTCCAAGGAGTATGTTTGTGCCATTCATAAATCATGTGGATTTAAAAATGGTAAGCTATGTGTTCATCCCTAAGTGTTCCTTTACATGCACATGAACTTTAATTTAATTTTAATTCTTTAATATATGTGGAAGGCTTTCCACAAGGTTCAGGAGAGTTTATGGACATTTTTGACCCATTATTCCAAAAGTGCATTTGTGAGGTCAGGCACTGATGTTGGATGAGAAGTCTTGGCTCATGGTCTCAGCTCTAATTCATCCCAAAGGTGTTAATTTGGGTTGAGGTCAGGACTCACCAAACTCGCTCATCCATGTCTTTATGGGCCTGGCTTTGTGCACTGGTGTGCAGTCATGTTTTTGGAACAGGAAGGGGCCATTCTCAAACTATTCCCACAAAGTTGAAAGCATAAAATTGTCCAAAATATCTTGGTATGCTAAAATATTAAGGGTTCCTTTCACTGGAACTTAAAGAAAAATCCCTGTACTTTAATCCCCCTCCACCAAAACTTTACACTTGGCACAATGCAGTCAGGCAAGTACCACTCTCCTGGCAAAAGCCAAAACCAGACTCATCTGATTGATAATAAGAAAAGTATGATTTGTCCACTCCAGAGAACACATCTCTACTGTCCAGAGTTCAGTGGTGGAATGCTTTATACCACTAAATCGAACATTTTGCATTGACTTGATGATGTAAGATTTGGATGCAGCTGCTCAGCCATGGAAAACCATTACACTGTGCGCTTCGGCATGCATTGACCTCTCTCTGTGATAATACATGGCCTTCCACTTCATGGCTGAGCTGATGTTATCTCCAATTGCTTCCTCTTCGTTATATAATCACCACAGAATAGTTAACTAAGAAGAAATTTCTTGAATGGACTTATTGCACAGGTGGGAACCTATCATGGTTCCATGCTTGAATTCACTGAGCGCCTAAAAGCAACCCATTCTTTCAAAAATGTTTTTGTGAAGGCTTGGTGTTAGACATCTGTTTCCATGGAAGTTATGGAAGACCCAAATTCAATGATTTGGAGGGGTGTCCCAAAAACTTTGGCAATACTCTCTAGTACACATTAACGAAAATCAATAAAGAGCATGCTGTTTTCTCAAGTGTATCAAAAGAGATTAAACCTTAACACTACAATTCATGCTAAACTTTGATCAAATATTGCACCAGACTATACAGTGCATCTGGAAAGTATTCAGAGCGCTTCACTTTTCCCATATTTTTTTAATGATTTTTTAAAATTCTCTAAGCAATGAAATTGTCCTCTGCTATATAAGGAGAAATATGTAGGCAGTCGTTGTGCTAAAAGTTATTTCATAACACAGCACAAATATGCATTGCATTATCAGTGTTTGTTCAATACAGTTTACTCTTTCAGGTCAGCGGATAATACAGTATTTTTAGCACCATACTGATATGGTATTACATTGACACATCATGATACAGAACATTGAAATGTTAAAAGTTTAATTAGGTTGATCATGTTTAAAAACTAAGTAGACTTTAATATCCTTGCATGGGCTACAATATATTGTTCAAAAACATAAAAAGAAGGGTTTTTTCAAACCCATTTAACATTAGAAACATTTAATTATATTATTTATTATGTTATTATTTAAAGTTTGTCATTCATAGTTTATAATATGGTGATTACACGTGTACTATTTAAAAAGTGATTTATTCATTCATTCATTGTCTTGTCGCCGTAGTCCCTTTATTAATCCAGGGTCGCCACAGCGGACTGATCTGCCAACTTATCCAGCATTTGTTTTACGCAGCGGATGCCCTTCCAGCCGCAACCCATCTCTAGGAAACATCCATACATTCTCATTCACACTCATACACTGTGGACAATTTAGCTTACCCAATTCACCTGTACCGCATATCTTTGGACTTGTAGGGGAAACCGGAGCACCCGGAGGAAACCCACGCAACCACGAGGAGAACATGCAAACTCCACACAGAAATGCTAACTGACCCAGCCAAGGCTCAAACCAGCAACCTTCTTGCTGTGAGGCAAACGTGCTAATCACTACGCCACCGTGGCGCCAACATCGATTTATTTAACTAATAATAGACAAGAATTTTAATAGCAGTCTTAAAATGAAATAAAATACCAGCTTATACAGTAACACCAATATTTGAATATCAGTTTATTCCGTAACCTTTAACAGACACATTTGAAGGACGTCACTGTTTTCAATAAATGACAAAACAGCAAGTTTGCATGATTGGGTGCCCAAAAAGAAGTTGATGTGCAAATCAAGATCTAAACGTGCATAAAAAATGGCCTTGTAAACACAGCAATCAGGCCCAAGAAAACCATAAGAAGCGGCTTTATCATAAATCTATAAATACTCACAATCAGTATAATTCAATTAGAGTTTTATGGAGTTTATCTGTTTCTCATGACTGCGCATTATCTCGTCCCCTATCTAAATTCTCATCTGCAGTCATCACGGCGTATAAAAACATCACAGCACCACATTCAATTACGAGTCAGAAGAGGATGGATGGATATGCCAGGAATTGTGATCACTGCAGGGACCTTTGGAGTCGCTGACTCCAGCGAGTGAGTCTCTCCAACTCTGTTTACCCAGTTACCCTCTCTCTACACCCACCTCGCCACCGACAGCGCCGTCGCATAGCAACCCAACACGACGCGTGCAGCCAGAGTGGGAAGTTGGCCGAGTGAGACAGAGAAAGAGCTGGTGGACAAGTAGTGTGAAGAGGTGAGAGCGAAATACAGAGAAAGAAGCAAATAAATGGACAGTTTGTGGTTAAATGCCTCTTTAAGTAGCTTTAAAGAAAAAATTGCTACATCTAATGAGAAAGAATGAACTAGACAAGTGGCCATTGAACATTTTGATTCTACGAAGAAAGCTTCACATTATTTTTTTACTCTAAGAAAGAAGATTCTTTTTTACAACTCTTCACTGAAATATTCAAAATTATTTATTCTTTTATGACATTTGCTGTGTCCAAAATCACAAACAATCTGAACTTACTTCATGACTGTTAGAAAGGTATGTTTTATATACAGTGGGTGACAGTTCAATAGGACCATTACCGCTGCATGTGGCGTCGCGGCGGGACTAAGGGATTAAGAAAATGTGTTTAGGTGTAGCAGCAGTTTGTGACACTGACGCCAGAGGGCACAAAAGGACGGGATGTGAATGGACAGAAATATATAGTAGCTGTAAACAACCTACTACTTGTAAATGAAGATGAAATAACAAAACAAAGCATTTTAATTCCTTCATAAATCCTTAAAGGGTCACGAAACGCCAAAACACATTTTTTGAGCTGTTGACAGTCATATATGTGTCCCATGCTGCTATAAACACTATCAGGACACATATACTGCACTTAAAAAGTGAAAATTGGTTGTTTTTGCATTATTTCGAGCAAATTTTTTCTTCCGGTTTGAAACGATTTTTGAAGCTGCGTCACGCCGATGAGAACCAAACGTGTATTCCAGCGCAGAGAGTGGATCTCTGTACCTGCGAGTGCATCGTGACGTCTCTGAGCGTGCGGCATTGATTCATGAGATAGACTTGGTTCAAACCAATCAGCGCGCTCTATTGTGTATGCGGTGCAGCTTGATTAATATGCATGACAGCTTCAAAGATCGTTTACCTGCTACAGTGTTCAGACGGCAGAGAGACGCCACGTCGTGTTGCCAAAACATGTGGAAGAAGAAGAATTGTTTGCAGACACAGATCGCCAGCTTTGTGTTTATAAACGAGCTCCAACGAAGCAAGTTTTGCTTTCATTTTTCCCACTATGAGAGCGCAGCTGGACTCACAGTGGATTACAGTGAATGCATAATGCGACAGAAATGCATTTGTAAGGAACATTTTTACCCGAGAGCTTTTTTTTTCTGGAAATGGTGAAATCTAGATTTGCCCCTCAAAAAACGTTTTCAAAAAACAGCCGCGGTCCAGTTGGTGTTGATTTTCCTGTCTCTACAGATGTGGTAAGTGAGAATGCTGCTCTCTGAGTGTAAACATACAAACACCCTAATCAAACGGTTACCGTCCTGTAGAATTTTCACTGCGTTTTGTGACAGGATAGTCTACACACACGGCTTTCTGAGGCTGCTTACCGAGGGTGTCTAAGTTACAGAGAAATGCGGAGGTTTTTTTTTCCTAACATACGCTGTGCGGTCTAACACACTCCATTAAATCTGCACTCCTCCAGCAGTTACTCACATTCAATATCTTGTTTGTCATGAGGGACACGCAGGAAATCTTCCTGAGTAAAAGTAAAAGTGCCAAACTTCAGTTAAAGTCGACAAATTAATAATTTGGCAAATAATTAGATTACTGATGTCGATGTAAACAGTCACTGTCTTTCTCCCCTGCGTCTGTGTGTTTGTTTTACCTGTTTGAAAATGAGCGTGTACACAAATGGAAACTCCCATTTTTAAATAAATAAATAAATAAATAAATAAATAAATAAATAAATAAATAAATAAATAAATAAATAAAGAAAGAAGTATGAATGTCGGGAGCATTAATGCAGTTTGGACGTGCTAGATTCGTAATGTTATTATCACATGACCTACCCACTTTAGCTCAGTTGTGTCATTTCACTACCATTCATAAATTCTCTTCCATGAACTCATGGCATAGTATGGCGTTGATTAAATGTACACTTCATAATCTCACCTGAGGCAGTGTTCCTCTACTACTATTTTTTAAATACTATGAATTTGGATTTAACTCTCAGCTAGCATGCTATATTTCAGCATGCAATTTCAGATAAATTGCTAAGTTTCTTTTTTGATCGTCTGTTATCCTTTTGATTCTACAAAGCCTCCACCTAAGAATTTATTGGTCAGCTGAACCCAATGTGGGTAAGCTGAAATTGGCCCTAGTGTATGTGTGTGAATGAGTGTGTATGGATGTTTCCCAGTGATGGGTTGCAGCAGCAAGGGCATCCGCTGCATAAAAACATATGCTGGATAAGTTGGTGGTTCATTCCGATGTGGCGAGCCCAGATTAATAAAGAGACTAAGCCGACAATAAAATGAATGAATGGACCCAATGTGTTGTGATTTGCTAAACGGCTTATACACATTGTTTGTAAACATCGCACCTGGGTGCAGGGTTTATGTACATTTTAGGGTTTGTGATCTCACAAACTAATAAAGAAGCTTGTATCAGCCATTTGTTGTCTAATTCGACACAATAAAAGACAATTTGCACTGACCTTCAGAGCTTTTCAACATTACAAACATACTTAACGAAGCTATAAAAGTGAAATTATAATCAAAGTCCTTTTTAATAAAGTTGCATTCATGTACTTTTTGCTTATATATGTGAGTAACAACTACATTCTGTAGCTAAACTCTCGCCTGTACTAAGCCCTGCTCTGTAATTGGAACCTTAGTGGGCAGCCAGTTGTCTGTTGCATCACATTTGCATCCAGTGTGTTTTTATGTGCGGTTGGGATAACTTACAGAGTCACAGATATGAGTTGTGTGTAACTGAAAGTTTAAGGTACATTTACACAACTACAGTAAATGCGTCACTGAAGATTTTTTTTTAAAACAGTCATCAGAAATAAACCATGAACATATAAAGAAAGATGACAATATAAAGAAATTCTATCCAAAAAAGAAAAAGAAAGTTGACTCTGACTTCAAGGCCAGAGTCATCTCAGCATAAAATGCAAAAATGTGATAGTGCAGTAAGTTTGCCAGGCTATTTCAGAAATATTTACCCTCACAATCAAAGAGTAGCAATATTATTAAAGTTAAACATTTGAAGAACACTTTATATTACAGCTCTTTAAATGAATTCTGACTATCTATTAATGCAGGATAGGTGATGACAACTGTCTCCCAGTGCTTAAAATTATGCAGTTTCATATTACGTGATTAATTTACAACAGAACAAAATCATAATGCCTTAATCACCGAAATCATTTTTTGTCTTGCATTATATAATGAAAAGAAAAAAGCTCTGAGTCGGTTCGTTTTCTGCTAATTATTTTTGTAATTTTTTGGTGAATTGGAATGTGTGCAAAGGATTGTGTGGGTGATTGAAGGACGCCAAGAACGCACATGATGCATCCTTCAAGACAAACAATGTAGGATGCAAATCGAAGACTACCTACTGAGCATCCTTCAAATTGAGACATCTTTCGACAGAGCTTGATGACGTGGCAGCCTAGATATGCCATAAGAAGCACTTATAGTCTACCATTGTTGTTTTGCTTGTGTATGTTTTTGCAGTTAACACAAAGAAGATTGCAGTATCGTTTTCAAAAACTTGAACTTCGAAGCTCTTATTTAAAAGTTATCGTTTCAAAAGCACCGTTGTTGTACAGGGTAATGACTAAACCTATAAAAAAAGTTTTCCACTTTTAGTTGAAAAAAATAAAGATCAAGTTCCTGACCATCACTGGAGCTGCTCACTCACTTTGGTCAAATGCTATACTCTTTCCAAAGGCATGAAAGCTTCTGTTGGTTAATTAAGTTATGATGGATGAAATCATGCATCAGTTGAACCTTTGCTGCCTTAAATGTGATATGACTTTGCAGTTTTTAACATACTGTAGCTAGTCCTATATGCTTTAAAGCAGAGATGTCCAAATTACGGCCCGTGGTAACCCTTATTCAGCCCGTCATACAATTTGAAAAGAAAGGAAGAATGGTTTTGAGATTGTCAATTCCCTTAACGTAACACTTTTGTTTGTTTTTTTGTTTGTTTTATTGTTAAAAGCTAACTGAAATTAAATGTTTCAATGAAATGGTGTAAATTGATCAGATTTTGTTTAAATGTACACACTGTCACTCGACGATCCAGAGACTTTGGTGAGAAAATCAAGTCAAAGACAGTTTCTGCTTGTATTCAGCACTGAACTCCACTGTGTTATAAATGTTATTGTTTTGTTTTCATTGCAATAAGTTATCATTAAAAAAATTATACAGCATTAGCTAATAAAATTTAAAGTATTTTTTCTATTTATTTTTGAAATATTATTAAATAAATTAGGAAATTACCCATGGCAACTTTAATGTAATATAGTTTGATGTAATTCAATGATATAGTTCATTGTTAGGTTTGACCCTTCATACTAACAAGTTTGGGCACCCCTTCTTTAAAGGTACAGTAGAATATGAAAGTAAATGAATAATTTACTTAAAACTGAAATTCCTGTCATTATTTGCTCACTCTTCACTGGGTGTCAACCAGTTTCTTTATTCTCTTGAACACACACACAAAAAAAATGATGAAGAAAGCTGAAAACCTGTAACTATTGACTTCCAGGGTATTTGTTTTTCCTTCTATGGATGTCAATGGTTTTCAGCTTTCTTCAAAATCTCTTCCTTTGTGTCCAACAGAATAAAAAAACTCAAACAGGTTGGCAACCAGTGAAGGGTGAGAAACCCTAACCTGATTTCACCAAGTATGACATGTTCCTGGATCTATGCCGATTCTGGAACAACATTCCCCTCAGCCAATCAGAATTAAGTAATATGTTTTTCATTTATGTTAAGCTTAGATTTATTTTTAGGTTTAGGTACTTCTAAATGAGTGTTATCCAATTATTATTCCCCTCTGATTTTGGGAACAATTTTCAGTTATGTTTGAGTTTAGGGCTATGGAATTGGTGCGGATTACATTTTACAACAAAAATTATGTTCCAGGATTTTATCGTACTTGGCAAAATCATGACATGCTGATGATGTCAATGGCAAAATGGTTACAACCACTTGAGGGAGAGAAAATTTTCAGTTTTGGATGAACTATTCCTTTAAATCCCACTTTCTGCTGCTGTGTGAATAAGACGTTTTGAAAATCACATGTAGAAGTAAATGCAGATGTCAATTACAAAAACAAAGTCAGAATTCGAGACATGAAATACTGAAAGCACAACATTTATCTCACCATCAGTTGTGGAAGACTTGAGTCTCTGACATAGGCCTTCTACATCTGCAAAGCTTTCCTGGATTTTCTGCAAGGCTTCGGCTCCTCTCAGCTCCATCAGGTTCCGGAGCTCGTCCAACGACACCCCGAAGTCACCAGCATGGTTGGCTTCTGCGCCTCCTCCGCCCCGCTTGGGGTAAAACTCCACCGTGCTGTTGGCCATATCACCCATTGTCGCCGTAGTGGACATCTTGAGTCTTAAGGTGATCGGTCCACGATGTTAGATCTATATGACGTCTTCTAGTTTTCAGCAACGTGAGGCCAGTCTAAGTGGCTTAATTTATTTTGGTTTTGAATGGGCTCCTCCACTACTCTCTCCCTCGCCGGTAGTTCCTCCCGTTCTTCTAATTCTCCATCAGAGGAACCAAATCGGGACAACGTCAGCCGGACACTTATAGCGTTTTCAAAGAAATCCTATCCTCTCCACTCAACCCCCTCACCCCGAGGGTCAACAGAACGAGGGATCGGGCCGCTTCCAATCCATCAGGACAACGAGAACGAGGGGCGCAAAACCGAGAAGGATGTTTTGTAGATCTGCAGCACTGATGCGTTAGGATTCAAAGGAAGCGGGATGTTGGGATTGGCGAGGAAGCCTGCAGAGACACACAGACAGAATAACACATTACAGTCTTCAAAGTGCTCGTGTGGGCAGCAACTCGGAGTACAGTGGGCATTCCTTAAGAGACAGAGCAGGCATACAGTCAGACGGCTCTGAGCAAAGGCTTTCAAACGCATCAGCACATTTTCACCTCAATTCTAAAGGTCTTTTGTGTTTTAATTGAGTCACACTCTTCTCTTACTCCCATTAATGAGGTATCAGACAGGTCGCCGCAATAATAATTACACTAAACGGATTTTGTGGCCATTTCGCAAGCAACACAAGTGAAATCCCTGGACATACAGTGAGGTATACTGTAGAAGAGATGTGTGCTCTCACAGATGGTGATGCATATAGCCTATACTGTATCTCTAGCGATCCAGACCACTGCATTGGCCCATAGTTGCCATGGCAACATACAGATGCCTCTAACTCCCACAAAGCTCCTTCGGCCTCACTATACCCCAACACACACACACACACACACTTAAATGTACATTTGGTTCTTATTCAAACTCTAACACTAGCTATTTATGTGGCAGCTGGATAATCGACATTAGCTATCGATACCATTTAAGCTCTAACACTTTTTCCTCCTTTCTCTCCATCTCCCAGCATGCCTCTGTAACTGTCCCTGCATTCTCTTAGATGACAGTTTGAGCCTCAGACGGCACACCCACAGACACCCACGGCCTGTTCACTGAGCGTCTGATGAACACACCACACACAACACTGCAAAGAACTTTCTCAATCTGCCAAGGACTAATCTGATTGGCTGAGTGCAGGTAGCATCCAGGAGTAACAGCACATGGGGTTATTTTTTTCAATTTTGATAAACTGGTTTATTTAATAATAATAATAATAATAATAATAATAATAATAATAATAATAATAATAATAATAATAATAATAATAACAACATGCATTTAATATGATTTAAACAATGTAAAAATGAATTTAATTAAAACAACTGAAAATAATTGTACACTTTTCAATGCCTGTGGTATAATATATAACATACTTCAGAAAAACTTGTTGATTAACTTTGTCAGTCATGGAAAATAGCTGTTTATGCAACAATTTGAGAAACTGCCCTTGTATAATCAATATAGTAACTATATTAAATGATTATGAAATTACATATATATTCCAAAAAACCTTTTGGAAGTGAAAATTATTTAAAATTTAAAGCAAATATTTATTTAATTATGGTTGATCAATTCAATAGCAGTGGTTGATGAATTTGTATGACAATCAGGGTTTGTCTGTAAAAAAATGCAAAAAAAGGCTGTTTAGATGGAGCTTCAAAAGTGTTTTTTTTTTTTTTTTGCATTAGAAGACATCATTACTGATGCCCATCTTAAAAACAAAACAACCTAGGGTTTAATGTATAAATGAAAGCCAGAAAAAAGCACTAAAAATAGCTATGGTTTATTCATTTAAAAAAAGGTGTTTGAGGGTTGATATAACAGAATTTTAAAATACTACATAAAATTCAACATAAACATTTTAATAATTTCTTGATTACAAATAATTAAAAAATGCAACATTTACTAATTAACTGGTTTAATGAAACATTTCTGGATGTACAACAAAATGAAGAATGGTTGATTATATTTTCAACAGTTTGTCCAAGAAAAGGATGTTTAGGTATAAACTATTTTTGAATAATAATAAAAAATTATTACATATTTATTTAATTACTTAATTTATTTTTCAAAATGTATACAATTTATTGGTTAAATTCCAGTAAAACCAAATAAAATATGGTAATTGTCAAAAACGTAAAATATTAGAATTAAAATAAAAAGTATTCCAACATTTCAGTAATTATTCATTCATTCATTTTCCTTCGGCTTAGTCTCTTTATTCATCAGGGGTCACTACAACGGAATGAACCGCCAACTTATCCAGCCTGTTTTACACAGCGGATGCATTTTTGGCTGCAACCCCATGCTGGGAAACACCCATACACACTCACTCACGCACATACACTATGGACAATTAAGCTTACCCAATTCACCTATTGCGCATGTTCTTGGACTGTGGAGGAAACTGGAACACGTGGAGGAAACCCATGCCAACATGAGAGGAGAACATGCAAACCCCACACAGACTCCAACTGACCTAGCCGATGCTCGAACCAGAGACCTTTTTGCTAACCACTGAGCCACCATGTCGCCCATTTCAGTAATTATTTATAATTAATGACTGAACTGCAACATCCATATATGCAATAAAACCAAATTAGTTTGGTAGTTTAGATCAGTTGTTCTATTCCATCATAAGCTCATGATGGTACTTGTACCAGAAGAAGCTGTGATATGGACCAGGTCTCATGCTGTTCAGTCAGAGTCTGTCTATCTGTCTATACACGTCTGCTTGTAGGGAGATGAGTGTGGGGTAATGCAGCAGCAGTGCGCTGTGTGTGTGTGTAGGCAGTGTTCAGGAGTGACACAGAGGGTGTCATCATTCTCATGCTGACTCACTAACCCCAGTCTTCCTGCACCCTCCACTCTTCAGCATACATGCACACACACCATCCATCAGCTTCTGCACACTCAACACATCACCTGGGCTCACACGGGCAGAACCACACTATGGCTGTGGATACCTCTCATCTTTGACATTTTTTACATTTATATGCTTTTATTAACATCGCACACACATTTGTTTTTGGTTTACTTAGAAATTGGGTCTATGATTTCGTACTGCTTGGTATAAATATTTTAGGAAGATCAAACTGCATTATCAATCTAACCATGGTATCATATGTGTTAAATGTAAGTAAAAGTATTATGTTCTTATTGGAAGCTTAAACAATGACTTAAAATACAGTATATCAAACAACAAGCAGAGTATGTGTTAGCCTTATGTACCTAAACAGCACGACAAAAAGTCTGGTCTTCATTCCAGCTTATTGTGGCCAAGAACCGCCTACTTAGATGGAAATATACTGACTGAATGATGTGTAAAGTGACCATTCATGGTTTATTTTGGGTTTAGAGCCAGAAAAAAAAAGAAAAAATTATAACATTATATTTTTTAGATTAGATTAGATTCAACTTTATTGTCATCACACACGTACAAGGCAACGAAATGCAGTTTAGGTCTAACCAAGAGTGCAACAGCAGCAAGTGCAGGATAAAGGTATAAGTTATAAAGTGCAATTATAGAAAAACTATAGGTAATATTAATATTTCTTAAAACAGCTGATTCTCTATACAATGTATATTACAACCCCAAATCAAAAAAAGGTGGGACAGTATGGAAAACAAAAAAAAGTAGTGATTTCTAAATTTACTTTGACTTGTATTTCACTGCAGACTAATTGCTCTTTTTTTATTGTTTTTTTAATAAACATTCCAATTTTGGTTGTTGCAACACATTTCAAAAAAGTTGGCACAGGAGCCATTTTGGGCTTGCACTCAGGTAAATTGTTTAAATAATGTGGTGATTTGAAACAGGTGATGTCAACAGGTGATTGTAATTATGATCTGATACAAAAACAGCATCCAAGAAAGGTCTAGTCCAGGGCTATTCAATTAGTTTGTCATGGGGGCCGGTTCATGAAGAGCATACGAAGGGCCGGAGAGGTATGACTTGCAATATGAGTGAGGACGCAACTTCATATGTTGCATTTTTGCTCCTTAAGACACCCACGTTGGCTTTTTCTACATTAAAATGTTAATATGTTGTATTTTGAAACTACATAACATCAGTGCATTTTACAATGTGGCTTTTTTTAACAAACCTTCAAATGTTTTATTTCAAAGCACAACAAAAGCAGTGTATTGTTTAAGTAGGCTTCTTCTACATTCAGACACATTCATGTGTTTTGAACTGCATAACAATTATGGATGCAGCAATTAGAGATTTTGGTTGTATGATTATAGTCTGAAGAATAATCATGGTTTCACGGTAATTGCGTCTAATGTAAATTTAAGCTTTATTTTAGGTAGGCCTAATTATTTAGATTAACTGTTGTTATCATCTGTGTTCATACACTCTCAGAAATAAAGCTACAGGAGCTGTCACTGGGGCAGTACCTTTTCAAAAGGTACATATTTGTATCTGAATTGTCTATAATGGTACCTCAAAGGTACTTTTTAGGCACATTTGTGTACGAATATGCACCTGTGAGGTTCCACTGTGGACTCTTTGGGTACCTTTTGAAAAGGTACTGCCCCAGTGACAGGCCCTGTACCTTTATTTCTGACAGTGTACATACATAATAATTTTAATAATAATTCGTCTAACGTCTCTTTTGTTTACATTGCACTGAAAGCCACGCACAACCTCACCGCAATGTTTTCTAATGCGTGCGCCCGGATAGCCGCCATCGAGCGCGTTGTTCCGCGTGATAGTGATAGTGGAACGGCGCGCCGCTATAGTTAATCCAGTGTGCTTGCATTGGCATCGGCGTACAAGCTCGGAACGTTAAAGTAGCGCACAGGTGGCATAACTGTGTTTTATTGCAGCAGTTTCGTTCTGTGCAACAGAAATGCGCAATTGAGAAGCCTTTACGAATAATTAACCGCGACGAATTAAAGCACAGTGAAATCGTTCACGGCGAATCGTTGCATCCCTAACAAAGATATCAGTACATTGTATAAAAGGCCTTTTCGACAAAAATATCCAAATGTTTTTTGCTGCCTGCACCACTCGCTTAATGTCAGGTGACTCACGCTCTGCGCAGCCTTCAACTGCAGCTCGTGCTGTATTGAACAGGCGCACGTCACTACATAACTATAGCGGCTGTTTTTCGACTGAACTAAATTTATTTCTGATGTCTTGTTCAAACTAATTGGGGGGCCAGAAAAAATGGTCTTGGGGGCCGGGTTCGGCCCGCGGGCCGCCAATTGAATAGCCCTGGTCTAGTCCTTCAGGAGCAAAGATGGACCGAGGTTCGCCAGTTTGCCAACAAATAAGTGAGAAAATTGCAGAAATGTTTAAGAACAATGTTTCTCAAAAGAAGATTCCACTTCCAATAGTGCATAATATCATTAAGAGATTCAAGGAAAGAAGGAATTTTGGAGGAATTTCAGTGCCTAAAAGGCAAGGGCACAAGCCTAAGCTGAACTTCCATGATTGCTGATTCCTCACATGGCACTGTATCAAGACTCCGCATTCATGTACAGTTTAAGTGATATCACCACATGGGCTCAGGACTACTTTGGCAAATTTTTGTCAAGTACCACAGGACATAGTTACATCCACAAATGCTAGTAAAAACTGTACTGTGCCGAAAGTAAGCCCTATCTTAACAGTGTCCAGAAGCTCCATCGACTTCTCTGGGCTTGGAGGCATCTGGGATGACACATCGCACTGTGAAAACATGTACTGTGGTCAGATAAGTCAGTATCTCAGATATGTTTTTGAAGAAATGGGCACAGTGGGCTACGGACCAAAGGAAAAAAAAGCAGCATCCAGACTATTACAAGACTTCAGACTATTTTAGCAACAAGTCAGTGCCTGTGGCAATGGTAACTTGCGCTTCTCTGATGGCACCATTAATGCTGAATAGTACATAGAGATTTTGGAGCACAATAAGCTGCCTTATTGTCCAGGGACACCCATGCATATTTCAACAAGACCATGCAAAACCACATTCTGCACACATTACCGGCTGGGAAGTAAAAGATTGCAGATGCTTGACTGGCATGCCTGCAATCCCGACCTGTCTCCAATAGAGAATGTGTGGTGCATTTTAAAGCACAGCTGTGAATGCTTTACTGTTCCAACTTTTTTGAAAAGTGTTTTTGGAATGTATTTATTTTTTAAAAAATCAATCATGAAGAAATAATGTTTGTTGTAATGTCTGCAATGAAATAAAAGTACTGTCCCAACTTTTTCTGATTTGGAGTTGTAGTTTTAATAACTAATTTCAAATAATTATTATTTATTTATTTTTTATTTTTGCCATGATGACAGGACACAATATTTTACTAGATATTTTTTAAAGATATTTAGGCTAGTTTAAGTAATTAGGCAAGTCATTGTATAACAGTGGTTTATTCTGTAGACAATTGAAAAAAAATTGCTCAAGAGGGCTAATAATGTTGACCATAAAATGGTTTTAAAGAAATAAAAAAACTGTTTTTATTCTAGCTGAAATAAAATAAGACGTTGTATTTATGCTGTATGTGCAATTACATTATAACGGCCCTAAATATTGAAATATTGATATTAAGTGAGTATGTTCTACATGTCTAAACCTTAAAGTGAATAAACTAGTGTCTATTATGAGCTTGTTACTGTACATGAGAAACCATAAAAACTTACAACTTGACTTCTTATTCAAGTAACTGTGCGACACATTTGTTTATCACCAGCTCATCAGTTCTTCAACCTGAGCCGGAACTGTTATCCTCACTATTGGAGAAACTGGAGTGCTGAATGAGTTGGCAAAAAACAGCATCATAAGATCATATATATCAGTATATCAGAATGTTTTTTGCTGGCTTGAGTTGTGAACTGTTACAGGTTCAGTCTGATTTGGTGGAACCTGGTTCAAAAACGATTCAGACCTCAATGTATCATCAGGAGCCACCGGAGCAGTTATTTTACATTCCCTGATAAACCCGGCAAGATCTCTCCGTTAAATAGCACATGGGAAATATTTCAAGAGTTCACACTTAGCTGATGATTGATAATAAAGCTAGTTTGGCATGCTGTCCCGGGAGAGAGCCCTGAGCTCGTAAGATCCTCGAGCCCGGGGCTCCCTCCCGTTTGCAGAGCGAGAGGGGAGTTTGAGCTCAGGTAGATCTCGAGAACCCCCCGCCCTCCTGTTGCTTATAAATTGCTATGAGGGTATGCTGCTGGTGGAATTTGGGTATGGTGCTGATTTGTTTAAGTCAATTTACTTATGTCTCATGTTTTGGACTGTGGGAGGAAACCGGAGGACCTGGGGATAACCCACACAAGCACGGGGAGAACATGAACTCCACACAGAAATGTCAACTGGCTAGGTAGAGACCCAAACAAGAGGCATTCTTGCTGTGAGGCAACAGTGCTAGCCACTGGGCCGCCGTGCTGCCCTATAGAGGAAAAGGGGGGAGAGGGGGTGGAAGGGGGGATTCTTCAAGGCGAAGATGACTAAGGTAAGATGGCACGCGCTCCTCTCGAAATTAGTTTATAACTAAACTCACTCAGAAAAGCACTAAATTTTCACAAGAGCGCTAATCATTTTCTTTTCAGCTGTACAGTACATGTCTATATATCTATGTTAGTTTTATTTAATATACTATTTAAAAGTAAGTAATTTATACTTTTCCTCAGCAATAAAGAATTGCATTGACAATTGCTGAACAAAATTATTAATAAAAGGTTCATTAATTAAAACTGATCATTAACTAATTAAAACTCAGGCAATCATCCAGCAGTTTCCACAAGAGATTCCAATTAGAAATCAGATTTATTTCAGATTTAAGATATACGCTTTTAGATGATTGCACATTTGCATCTTTTGGGGCCACTTGCTGGCATCAGACATGTCGACTTCCAGGTCTCTGCAATACCAGATTTCCCTTGCCGAGACTGTAGTTATGCAGTTATGTTCAGTGCGCAGGAGGCAGATGGTCTGGAGATTATGCTGAATATTCATATTGATCCGTGTTTTCCCAAACCTTTCAGCAAGTGTGCCGTAGTGGCATTCGGTAAGACACTGTTGACAGTGTACTGAGCTCTCCCAGGTCTGCCTTGCCCAGACCGGCTCTGACTACCACGACCCAACCCAATCTGCTAAAGTTAAAAGAGAGAGACAGAGGGCCAGCATTACATAAATTGTTCAGCGCCTTATGTAATGTGTCTAAGTAACCAACAGAGAAGTACTGGCGCTCACACCCACTCACGGGCGCAGACACACACACAAATACAAACACAACCCCTAAAGCTAGAAGAAACTCTAACCCATATTCAGACATTAAATAAGGGCAACACCAGTCTATCCACTGTTCTCACACCAGGAGCCAGAGATCTGACGCTGTGAAGCAATGCAACATTCAAAATCATGAAAAATAAAATTAATAAAAAACAAGCAAGGGGTTGATGAGTCAGTGTGTTGTTCACTTCAGTCTTATTATACGACAGACCACTGACGGAGTCTGAACAACACACATGAGCAAAGTAGCTTATCCGCACTTCCGTCCACTCGCATTCAGATGTCAGCTGAAATTACTTGTTTAACAAGCCATGACAGTTTCTATGAGGGGGAAAAGACGCATCGTCCCTCAACACCTACCAAATGAAAACAGATATGAACACCGGTTGTGTCCGACTATTGTGACTGAGGCGGATTAAAATAGGCCTGAAGGAAAGAAGCTTTTGGAGTATAAACAAAGTGAATCTGAACAGACATGAGCTGTCTTAAAGGGATAATTCACCCCAAAATGAAAACCCTGTCATCGTTTACTCATGCTCATGTTGTTCCAAACTCATATGACTCTTTGTGCTTAAAGACATAGTTCACCCAAAACTGAAAATGTTGTCATCATTGACTCAACCTTCACTTGTCACAAACCTGTTTGAGTTTCTTTCTTCTGTTGAACACAAAATAAGTTATTTTGAAAATCGTTGAAAACTTGTAACCATTGACTTCCATAGTATTCATGGAACTTTCATACTACGGAAGCCAATGGTTACAAGTTTCTAACGTGTTCAACAAAAAAAGAAGGTTTGGAACCACTCGAGGGTGAGTAATTAGCAAATTCGAGAGTTCACACTTAGCTGATGATTGATTATAAAGCTTGTTTGGCATGCTGTCCCGGGAGAGAGCCCTGAGCTCATAAGATCCTCGAGCCCGGGGCTCCCTCCCGTTCGCAAGGCGAGAGGAGAGTTTGAGTACAGGTAGATCTCGAGAACTCCCCTGTGGGTAGCTAATGAACGGACAGTAATGGCTATGAAAAGATTACTACTTACTAGGAGCATGTCTATGGTGCTGATTTGAATTAGTCAATTAACTTAAATTGCATGTTTTTGGATGGTGGGAGGAAACCGGGGAACCCGGGGGAAACCCACGTGAGCACGGGGAGAATGTGTAAACTCCACACAGAAACTTCAGCTGGCTTGGTAAGGACTAGAACCAGTGACGTTCTTGCTGTGAGGCAACAGTGCTAACCACTGAGCCACCATGCCACTCATCTAGGAAAGGAGGAGGAGTAGGGGTGGAAGGGGGGATTCTTCAAAACAAAGATGGCTGTGATATGGAACTTAGGGTATTTATAGTGGCTTAGAAATCATCTGATTGGTAAATCATAAATTGAATAATGCAAGACCAGCTGCAAGCAATCATAAGTACGTGATCCTTTAGAAATAAGTTTATAAATAAACTTCACTAATAAAAACATTTTGGTGAACCATCCCTTTAAGGAAAAAAAACATATGTACTTGGGAGATTGTGCGAGCTGGTTTTTAAATACAATAAAAATGAATGCAAGAGGATCAATTGTATGGAAGAGCAACTTGCACAATCTGCTCATAAGAACAAATGTAAGAAATTTGAATCTGTTTGGAATGCAAAATTCAGGAACTAAATATCTATGTATGCAAGCATACATCGAGGTCATGGAGGAATATAGATACCTATTGAAATGATTATTGACAACAGGTTCAAATTTGATCAAAACACAAATACAATTAATAATAAGGCTCATCAGAAGGCTCATTATTGCGAAAACCCAACTCTTTTTTATGTTGAGAGGGTTCTTTTTAAGACCTTTTATAATTCATTTATTAACAGGATTTTGTCCTTTTGCTTCATTTGTTGGTTTCCCTCACTGTCTATTAAAAACAAGAATCAAGGCATTGTTAATTTGTGAAGTCTTGCATTCTATTAATGAGCAGCAAATGCTGAGGATGGCAAATAAAAACAGGGGATTAACAAATATTTTGAGTGGACGCCCTTGCGCAACATTTAAGGACAATGTGTTCCACAAATCATTATGAATTTACTTTTGTGCCTGAAGGAATTCATTCATTCATTCATTCATTTTCTTTTCGGCTTAGTCCCTTAATTAATCCGGGGTCGCCACAGCGGAATGAACCGCCAACTTATCCAGCATTTGTTTTACGCAGCGGATGCCCTTCCAGCCGCAACCCATCTCTGGGAAACTGAAGGAATTCAGTTATGTAATAAATATAGTTAATCAATGGATTTATATCATTATTTTATTTTAGTATTTTCCCCTTATAAATTATTATTATTATTATTTCTATTTTATTTATTCTGTTTGTGTACTCGATGTTAAGTGTTGGTGTTTTTGTAAGCTGAGTCATTCTTGCTGTGTGAAGCACTACCATGTCTGAATGAATTACCTCAAGGGGATAATCAAGGCTTTAAACTGAACTGGACTGTATGCATGCATGTGTGCATGTATTTATTTATTTATTTATGATGAGCATTAATAGTCTTTTTTTTGTCATTTTTATTATATATAAGAGCAGATCTGCACCAAAAAATGTGCCAAATAGCTTTTTTTTTTTTCATTTGCTCAGAACACAAAAGTAAATATTATGAAGATACCAAGTAGGTATTTTTTGTAAGATTGTTGCTAACAATTTACTGTATATAGGTTGAATTTAAACAAATTAAATTTAGTAATGTTCAACTTAACTTGTCAGTTTGAATTCAGACCAAATAAATTGTTAACAAACACTTAAAATTTAGTAAATCCAAAGAATCATCCTTGAATCTGTTTTTCCCCCCCATTTATTTAATTAATTAACTTAATTTATCTGTTTAAATTCAGCCCAAATAAATTGTTTACAAACACTTAAATTTTTGGTGTATATAATTTTTCAGAGGAACAAAAATAATTATATGTAGAAAGCTGTGCAAGTTGGTTTGGTTGAAAATGTGATTTTACATTTTATTTCCACTGTGACTCTTCTTGTGTAAAACACAAAAGAAAACTTAGCAGACTGTGCAACCATGTTGTCTTTACCATGATCATCTGGTTTCACTGAACAGAAAAGAGCAGCATGGACATATTCTTTGTATTCCATAGAAAAAAACCACAAAACTTTGGAAGGCACTGATTGTGATTAAAAGATGTCCGAATTTTTATTAGGACAACATGCTACACTACACTCTTTTATGATTTTTCAAGCTTTGCCTTAACTTCCTTTTTTTGACTGACCCTTTAGCAAATTACAACACTGACAGTGAGTTCCTTTAATCAGAAAGAAAAAAACATCCTCACTTAGGTTCAGTTTCTAAAAACAGAGCAAAGACAAACTATATAGATGTGAGGGGGAAAAAAGCCAGCCCTTCGCTGCTTTGATGTGAGCAGCCTAATGTTTGAGTTATTTCTGTAGAACGACAAATTCAGCTGCACATTACAGGACGCATCTAATTGTCAGCTGATAGTTGTTGTTTTTTTAAAAGAGTAAAAAATAAACTCTCCTTCCCATGAGCTCCCTGTTTATGTGGTGTCTCAGTGACAAGGGTAAATACAGCAGCACTGAGGCCTGCAGGCCTGCTGCTGACAGGGCTTTACTAACGGGATCAAACACAGTGGCGGTAATGAAGGTGCTGTCATACCGAGCGAAAGAAAAAGGTGATTTTGCTAAAGTGACAGAGTAGGACATACTGTAGCATACCATCTAAAACATGCTATAAGCTAATAACTAAGAAAAAGCAACAACTCACTGGAAGAAAAAACCTTGGGTCACAATGACTCTGAATGCTGGAGAAGGTTTTATGAGACCCTTTGGACTTTTCGTTTATAGCCATTTTTCCCACATACTCCTTTGAGATGACACTAAAAAGACCTGCTCACACATAATTATAACGATAACCATATTAGCATCCACACCAACGCACAGTAATGCTTGTTTATAAGTAGCGTGGGTTGCAGTGTGCCTGTCTGCCGCTTTAAGGTTCAAGTTGTGAGGATCCTGATTGGCTGTCAGTATTTTCATTGTTACTCTACTGAAAGAAAAAGATCCCTCTAAGGATACAGTTATACAGATATAGTTGCTCTGACATTAGCTTTATAGCATTGGTATTGATTTATCTCCTTAAATATAAATGACAAATCATGCTTTGTTTTAAGGCAGAATTCTCTGTGTAAGCACTAACTCTGACTTTTAGCTAAATAAACTCCTAATTTGCTTCTTATTAACAGTTATTAAGGTAGTAGTTAGGTTTAGGTATTAGATTGGAGATTTAGGATAGGATCATGCAGAATATGTACTCCTGTCTGTATGTATGTAGTATGTATGTAGGATTAGTATGAGACGTTAAACCGAGGTCCTGACTCTCTGTGGTCATTAAAAACCCCAGGATGTTCTTCGAAAAACAGTAGGGGTTTAACCCCTCCTAACATCCCCATATCATAATTGGCTTCATCACTCTGTCTCCTCTCTGCCAATCAGCTGGTGTGTGGTGTGTGGTCTGGCGCAATATGGCTGCCGTCGCGTCATCCAGATGGATGTTGCACACTGGTGGTGGATGAGGAGATCCTCCCCATTGTGTAAAGCGCTTTGAGTGTCTAGAAAAGCGCTATATAAATGTAAGGAATTATTATTATTATTACTCTATGTGTACAAATAAACAGACCATATCTTGTTATTAGATATACGCCACTAGTTAATAGTGAGAATTGGTATTTTAAAGTGTTACTAAATTATCCTTTTACAGTTTGTCCTTTGGTGTTTACACGCTATCCTAGCCTAGCATTGCCACACTAATCTGAGACGTCTGCACTTTTTTTTCAGAATTCCTCAACAACAAAACCTGCTTGAATGACCTCATTTATGATTATGTCTTTGCGTGCACAAAACCACTCAGCGGTGCTACTGTAAGTGAACATCCCTCCTGTCTTTATAAGTTCATAGGATTCCACCCCCCTCCACACGCACTCCATTATCCTCAATCTTATTCTTTTTGTCCATCTGTTCTTTGCTCTTCCATTTTTACCTCCTCCCATCATCCACCTTCACTGCAGTGGCCTGTATTCGTTACACTGGTTTAAGGCTTTCAAAGCGAGACATGGACTGCATTGGCGTAAGAGCCTGTGGGGAGTAACATAAGCTGCTCGACTTCGATTCTAAATACATGCTCATGGCCCAGACGCTGCTGGGGATGTTGACAGAACGCACAGGGATGGGATGCGTTTTGTTCTATTTATGCAAAGCAAACAGACTAAAGCCATTTTTTAATGACATGAACATGTAATATACGCATGAACCATAGTCTCGTGGGTCATTTGATTTCACCATGCCTTGGACTATAGACTTTATCTAACCATGCATCAGCTCTGCTGTTCATGTGTCAAGACATAGCTGCAACTTGTGTGTGTGTGTAGAAATGCATTCAATAAAATGTATGAAGTTATATAATTTATATCAAATTATATTGAAATTGTTATTCAATTATATGAAATTATTATTATATTAATTATATATTTTTCACTTGTACTTTTATTTATGCAGTTTTGTCCAGACATCATCTAGGTCGACTTCCATTATTGCTGCAACAACTCAACTGCATTTAAACTGGGGCAACCTGGACAGAGAACTGGAGCACCAGCAACTCCTTCATCTTTCTGTGAAGTTTCCCGGCACTTTTTCCAACAGGACAAATGGTACGCTAAACTTTTAAATAGTATTCCAGTATTTGTCTGTTTGAAATGTAAGAAAATATGATTAAAATTATGCTACTGCAACATTACTCATTGCTAGGGTGGGCTATATACACTGTAGCTATGGGGGAAAAATTAGGAGAACACTTCATTTTCTCACTTTATCTAATTAAAAGATTACTGATGTTTCAGTAAAATACTACTGATGGCATTTCTTCCAAATTCAAAATAAAAAACTTCATTTAGAATTACTTTTTATGCATAAATAACAAAAAGAGGTTTATGTGTTCAGACATTTATATCCATAGCACAATGCCAATATGTTGAAATCAATACTGGGTGGAATAACCTT
This sequence comes from Danio albolineatus, assembly GCA_903798035.1. Classification (NCBI taxonomy): domain Eukaryota; kingdom Metazoa; phylum Chordata; class Actinopteri; order Cypriniformes; family Danionidae; genus Danio; species Danio albolineatus. Next base: position 365,425 of record CAIGQQ010039592.1, on the reverse strand, counting down.
GATTCACTCACAAGTGTACAAAAATGAACAAAAATCATGATTATAAGCAAGTTTCTGAAAAAACTCTATATAAATGATAATATTATTTGAAATTTTGAGTAAATCAGACCTTTACAGAATAAAACTAATTTTAGGATACACAGTAAATCCAGAATTTTCAAGTGGTCTCTTAATTTTATGACACACACCACACAACAATACTAAATTTAAACTACCATTTAATTCAGCATGTTGCTGGTGTTTCTTTGGAATTGAGAATTTTCAAGAAATGTCAATATTTTAAAATAAACTATAAGCTATTTATGAACGAAAGCAGGCTATTTTGTGTGGATTTGTGAGACTACACACACACACGCACACACACACACTAGTTTGCCATATCAAGCAGCATAACGAATGCAGTTCTTCATTTTTTTTTTCTTTTCTAAAGATCCCCATAGCTACTGGATTCTTTTGAGTTGATAGAAAAGAAATCACAAATGTTTAAAACGACTTGGGGTTGAGTAAATGGTGAATACATTTTTGAGTGAATGTTGCCTTTAAGTCTAACACTGTTACCTCAGGAGAATGCTATCCTGGGATTGATTTCACTAGGTCATTTCTAACTGGTTAAATTGATAATGTTACAATTCACTGGCTAGCACCTCCTAAATTGCACGCAAACACACAAGCTCCTGGTTTATTGATTAGCCTGAGAATCTAATGCCTACATTTTGTTACAGAAACATACAGATTAGTTTTTGTGATTTAAAAGTATTCACCATAGGCATAATTTATTTGACTCCAAACACCGCTTATAATATGGCCATACCTTACCTCTAAACCCTCATAGAAAACCTGAGGCAAATTTTGAATGTGAAAAGAAATTGTTAAGTAGAATTTCAAGTAGTTTTAAATTACGAGGGCACAGGGCATGTCCTTATAAACCACCTCAACATTGTAATAGCCTATAGATATCCATGTCATTATACAAAATCGGGGTCCTCATAAATCACATAAACAAGCACAAACACACACAAAGTATTGCACAGTCAGTGATACATATCTGAAACGATTCTGAACCACTCAATTACAGTGCAACAATCTCAATCTCTCTGAAATTATGTAAACCCCCAGAACTGGCATCCTGCGTTGACGGTCAAACGTAAATGACCAATCACAGTCGAGTATAGATTTACGGACTCCTCCACGGTCACCGGGCTGTCTGAGCCATGCGAGGCTACAACCACCCCTCCTCTCCTCCCCTCTGCTCGTCCCACACCCAGCACAGTAGCACACCTTGCAGCAGGAAGGGGAGAGAAAAAACTCCGCACGGTTGCCGAGGAAAATGAAAACCGAGCACCTTGACAAACTCAGCCAGGGAAGTTCCCGCAGCGCGTTCCTTCAGTCAGGTGCGTTTTCCCATCGCGCTGTTTTCCACTATAAAATGACCTTTACTGGTCACCTTCAGCGGGAGAGCGGTCCTCACTTAAACGCCACTGTGGTGACTAATATAATCACAAACTAAACGTCTTTCTTTCGAGTCTCGTGAGCGGCGCGACGTTAATTGAATTATTAGCGCGAAGATGCTGAGAGGATGGTGCGCCACTCGCATCCGGAACAAGCGCAATGCCCCTCCGCAAGGTGACCAGTATGGGTACCAGTGCGAGAAACACGCTCACTGGGGTGTTGGAGAAAAATACAACGCCGGTATACGCTGGATGTGTGTGTACCTGGTTGATTTGCCAACGAAATGAGAGAGAACGCGGTGCGTTTTCTAAATAGAAAACACCTTGGGAAGTCATGCAGTCCAACACAATTAAAAAGCACAAGCGACGGAAAATAGTCAGCAGAACAGCTCAGAGCTGAGAAAACAAGTCATCGAGGACCATTTGACAACTAGTAGATTATTAAAGCTTCAATGCGGCTGAATGACAGCTATCAAAAACCACGACAAAGAGATCTGCATTGGAAAAATCACATGCAGGAACGATTTACCAGGATGACAGAGAGCGGTTGTTAATGATAACGAAGTGCCAACTGTTACCATGGCAAACAAACCCTGATTGGTGTAAATATCAATCAGGAGATACTCACCAGGCCATGCTCCAAGGACATTGCCGTGGTTTGTTGGCAAAAGGGAATATCCAAGAGCGACTGGATTCACTCAGTAGCTGTTATCATGTCGTCCTTTACCACCCAGGTGATCATCAAGAGTGTTTACAACAGATGGAGATGATGGATCCTAAAATAGTGCAGTTGTTGCCTGGTTAGATGAAGGTTCCGCAGAGGAAAAAATTTGAGATGGAGACATCGTTTTGAGATGACCGTCCCGACCAAATGTATCAAAAAAGGCAAAGGTGTTTTGTTTTGTTTTCACGCTTCTTTCTTGAAGGTGTAAATCAAAGAGGTGGTAAAGCGTGGTGATGCAGTATTTGGGTTTTAAATGCGATGTGTGATGAGAGCCCCCTCGCTGAGCTGCGCGCTGAGGACCGTGGACGCAGCATCCGCGCGGGCTGCTATGCGCGCGGATGGAGAGGACGGAGAGGAGGAGGCGGGGGGACTCGATCTCTCTCTCTCTTCCTCTCCACCCTCAAATCCCTCCCACTCTGCTCCGTTACAGTGCGATCACGTCAGATCACACAACATGCCACATGCGCCGAGTTCAAACCGCAGAGTTGATGCATGAACAACAGATATACGCTTCGGGCCATTCACTAAGCAGGAGCATAGCCTGCATTTTCTCAAGGTGTTTTTGAATTAGTAATGTTAAACGTTATATGAGGCAACGTCTTTAAGAGAACTAAGAAAGCATGCTGTGAAATTTCGTCACTGTGTTATATTAATATAAAAACTACATATTATGCAAAAAAGCATAGGCCTACAGGGACAATGGTGGCAGTGCTGACTTCATGGTCAAGGTCATGAACACAAGGTTTTCATACTAAATATTTGTACAAAGTTTTCAGTACTTCATTCATTTCCTTAGGCTTAGTCCCTTTATTCATGGAACTGCCAACTTATCCAGCATATGTTTTACATGGCGGATGCCCTTCCAGCTGCAACTCAGTACTGGGAAACATTCATACACTCTCACATGCACTAACATACACTACGACCAATTTAGTTTATTCAATTCACCTGTACCGCATGAGTTTGGACTGTGGGGGTAACCGGAGCAACCTGAAGAAACCCGCGCCAACACAGGGAGAACATGTAAACTCCACACAGAAATGCCAACTGACCCAGCCGGGACTCGAGCAAGTGACCTTCTTGCTGTGAGGCAACAGTGCTAACCACTGAGCCACAGTGTCACCTTTCAGCAATTAACTAAAAAATTAAATAAATAAAGCAGGCTCACCATTGAAGATTTTAAATTGATACACTTTTGAACCAAACATTGATAAGATATGGTAAATAAATTGCATTATGATGAGAATTTACTGTGGAGTTGTGCATTACTCCCTAATACACTGTTGATCCTCTGCATGCTAACCCACCAAGACAAACTCTACAAGACCCCTGAAGATGCAGTGACATCAAATACCATACGAGTTACAGATTTTATATACATCCCTTCAACTTCTATGTTAAGTGGTTCTTTTCTTTTACACTGAGGTTAGTGCAGCTTTATTTGTTGCTTAGAGATGGATGGGTTGAAGAAAGAGATGCACATGTTCTGCACAATAAGACTATTTATTATTCTTATTCAGACTACAAAATTTGGCTAACTGCTGTTTACATGTAATAATATGAACAATTAAAAGTAACTTCATGCTTTGGCGAGTCAGTTGAGCTGTTCGCTCCATACCAGGGTTGACATTTCAGCAGAGGGAGAGCTCTTTGACCTCTTTTATTGTGAATTTGGCTTCCCAAAATTCCTTCCTCACAAATCACCCACATCACTCCTTTTTTGAAAACTTGAATCAGGAGATATCAGACTAGTGACCAAGCCTGGATCCAAAATATTGAACTTTGAATAAAGATGACAAGTTTGCATCCCTTTCTGAGATTTTGAGTTTCACTCCTCCTCCATCACCTTGTTGTTCCATGGTCTATCCTGGTGCCATCAATTCTCCAGGTAAACCACACACATAAACGTCTTTCCCTGTGACGTAATAGGACTCACTGGACCAGGTGACCTTTTAACACTGCTCCAAGGTCCAATTCCAAAGCTCGTGTTTCCATTCTAAACTCTTTTGACCATGAATAGGGGTCACTAAGTGGCCTGCAGCTACAGAGCCCCTATGCAGCACACTCCTCCAATAACAGTCATTAATTTTTCATGACATGTTTTGTGACATGAAGACCTATTTTTTGCTTAGACGAGAGAGCCATCATTGCCCCCATGCATCAGTGAATTTTGGGCACCAACACCTTAACACTGGTTTGTGGTTTGTATCTCTTTGTGCCGCTGTTAGTAAATTCTCACCACTGCTGACCTGGAGCAACCCATACAGTAGGCCTTGCTGTTTGAGATATACTCTGACACAGTTGCCTTGACATCTCAATTTAGACACTGTCAAAATCACCCAGACCTTAACTTTTGGCCATTTCTGCTGCATACAACACATTGATATAAACTGATCTTTGCTTCCCATGTAATTCAATTCAATTCAATTCACCTTTATTTGTATATCGCTTTTACAATGTATAAGCTGTCAAAGCAGCTTCACATAGAAGGTTATAGTAAATTGAAAGTGTCAGTCCAGTTATTAATGTTGGAGTTCAGTTCAGTGTTGGTTAATATTCACTACTTATAGTCCAAACAAAGAAGAGTAATCCATCGGTGCGCAGCTCTAGATGCAGTGTAAGCGCCGGAGGCTGGAGAACTCGAGGCTCGTCTGTCCTTGGAGGGTCACAGGAATCAGTCTCATGCTTGCTACTCCGCCAAGCACCAAGCAGCTGCTCAGGATACAGCATGGTCCAGGATTATGGAACCTTAAGATTGTGTCGTCGTGGGTCTTGGATCGCATTCGTAGCACTGGATAGTCTCTGGGGGCCATGGGATGAGTATCCCCAGGTAGAAATAGAGAAATAGAGAACTGGCCCACGACGACCAATCCACTTTTATAGGAAACTGTATTCAGGAAACCATTCCTATTTTATTAAGGTGTATCCATATAAATGGCTCACCCTGTAGTATAATAGTTTTAATAAATGATGTCTAATAATTAGTTTCCTTGCTATGATGACAGTGCATAATATTTAACTAGTTAGTGTGCAGGACTTAAGTATTTAGCTTCAAGTCCAATTTAAATGCTTAACTAGATTAACTATGTTAATTAGGCAAGTTAAGATATTTAGGCAAGTCATTTGACAACAGTGCTTTGTTTGTAGGTAATTGAAAAAAATGACCTTTTATGGGGGCTGAAAATAGTGATCCTAAAACTTATTTTTAAATCATTTTAAATATTTGTAGCAACTAAACAATATAAACCAGACTAAAATAATAAAGACTTTATCATGAAAGAAAAAAATAATACAAAATACAGCAAAAAAATAAAATAAAATCATTTTTTACTCATCACTTGGAAAACATATGAAAAAATAATTCAAATTTCACAGGAGAGCTAATAATTTTGCCATCAACTTTCCATGTTTTCATTCTACTAAAGTATCACATCTTGTTGAGCAATGCAATGTTTCTCGATTACAACTGTTCATTTGGTTTAGATCTGTACCATAAATCCTCATGGTGTCCCTTGTTTGTCTCATTTTTCCGCTATGTTTTCAATTCATAAATTCAGGCACCCATCACACCCACGCAGGTGTAATCTTCTAGCTGTCTCCACGCATACAGAGCTCAAATCTAATAGCCCTAATGCAGGAGGCCTCTCAGACCAGCGAGGAAAAGCTTTTATGTGCTGACGAGTGCTCAAGTGTGCCTCTCCCGAAGCCTTCATATGCAAACACACATACGCACATGCTTTAAATGCTCTCCACCAGATGCGCGTTAACTCGAAAGCAGAGAAAAATACCAAGACTTGGATCACGTTTTGGTGGGTTGCACCTAAGACTATATTGCACACTCCCAAGGCTCAGCATGACACATCTGCACCGACAATCAATGTTTCATTATCCTCGCAACTGAAAAATAGGCTCATTTTGCATGCCTCCACTCTTCAACGCTGTATTTTTCTTCCCTACTTGTGCCGCTCACACTAAAATATTTGTGAGGCACGTCCGGGAAAGTAAAGAGAAAGTTTCCGATGAGGGCTTGTATCTATAATTTAAAGGTGAGGGTTTAGGAGATGGCTGTCCCTCTGGGAGCCACCGTGCATTAGCCCTGAAGGTAGTGCAACCCAGCCTTGGAGCCCAACCTAACAGATGCAGTCTCTCACTGTCAGTCAAAATGCAATCCGCCCAATCGCATGTTACATCTCCTCGCTTTACTGAGAAACTCCATCCAAAAGCTACCCGGGTGAAACTGTTCCATGTCTGTGAGATTCAGCTCACATCTCTGGGATTCAGCATGAATGTTGGTGCGTTTAAAAGCTCTCTATGCTGGGATGAAGATTAGATATGAAGCATTTTACAACAATTTCAGTAGAGTGCTTGTGCAGACAGCATTTTTACACCAGCTACAAAGCAATGAAGACATTTAATGACATTGATCTGAAACGATACGAGTTTCTTTTTTGTGGAATACAAAAACATTATTCTTCAAGAAAGCCATTGATTATCCTCATATATGGACAAACATAAAATTTATTTTCACTATATTTTTTTTGGTGGGTGGAGTAAATGATGATTATCATTTAAATTATTTTTTTTTTTCCATTTGTTTCTTTACTTGTCTCTCAGATAATCAACCTACTTTTGCAGAAACTGTAAAGAAACATATGATCAAGGTAGAGGGGGGGTTGACCTCCCTAATTAATGCTTGATTCCCCCTCCCGGAATGCCATCAAAACAAGATCTGAGGAGAGTCAGCACTTTAGTGGAAAATAGTTCATACTGATCTGTAGCTTAAATAATAGTTAGGTAATAATAAAGTAGTTAGTATTGTGACCATCGTCATAATGGTTCATACAACGGCACGATCGTACCTAGCAGAGACAGAGAAAAGTGTGTACAATAAGCACTGTACGTGCAAAAAGATACTTTTTTCTTATAAAATAGGTGTTTGTGCGCATATGTAGAAAGTCAAGTAAAAAAGTAAAACCTTTCACTCATAGTGTGTATTCTAAGAGATTCGCACAATTAAGTTAAACAGCTTGTCAGACAGCAGAATATTTCATGATCATCCATTTATAAAGATTAAGCAAATTTCTGTTTTTATCAAACAGGTTGTTTTTGAGAATCAAATGTGCTTTTTACACTCTTTACTAATGAATGTTCAAGTAAGCATTCACAGAATTTATTTTTAAATATTCTGACGACACAGCCATACTAAGTTTACTCCATGAGAATGATGATATTAGTGTTGTCTATCAGTCAGAAATTAGTCGGTTTGTTGATTGGTGCGATGTAAATAAGCTAAAAATAAATACCAAGAAAACTGAAGAGATGGTATTTGACCCAAAGGCTACAGGTGACCATCGTCAAGTGATTGAACACGACCATTCTATTATTCAGTCTGAGACAAGTACTTGGGCATTTACATTGACAGTTCTTTTACATGAAAAAAACACATAGAGTGGGTTTGTTCTAGTTTACACCAAAGATGGTGTTTTTTTACGGAGGTTACGTCTTTATGGAGTTAACAAGAAGCTTATGTTCCTGTTTTATAAAGCTGTTCTGGAAAGCATTGTTAGATATGGTATCACAGTGTGGTTTTCATTCTGTACAATGTAAATATATGTGGATGCATCTGTTAACGACAGGATGGAAAATTGTTAGGCATGATGAATATTTTAATCCTTAAGTATTATATGAGAAGTGTGTCCTTTATCAGGTGGAAAGGATTCTGAATGATCCAACTCATTTTTTTGTTTTTAACATTATGAACTGCTTCCCTCTGGTAGGAGATATAGAGTCGCAAAGTGTAGGTTGAACCGATATAAGAGATCCTTTGTACCAGTTTCAGTGGGTTTACTTAACAACAGTTTATCTTAGCATTATAACTATTGTAACTACTGGATTTTAAATTGTTTTTATTGTTTGTTTTTTAAGGGATGTCTGCAGCAATATGTTGATGGCAAGGCAAATTTCCATTAGTTTAACTAGATGTCTGTTACTGTAATCTGTTCAATTTTCCTTATTACAATGAAAACTTAAATGTTTGATTAATTAATGAGATAATGGCATTAAATATACAAATCTGGTTCACTGACGTATACTTGTGTATTACACCACAAAAGCTGACATTATCACTACAGTTGAGGTGTAACTGTCTTTTTAACGGTTTTGAGGAATAAAATAATCTTTTCCTTCAGAGTAATCAACATTGGTGTTGTTGGGCCTTTAAATAAATAGTTTACGCAATAACTTTAATTCTGTCATTCACTCACCATCTACTTGTTCCAAACCTGTTTGAGTTACATTTCTTTTAAAGGTTTGAAACCACTTGTAAATAATTAGTAGATTTTTATCTTTGGCTGTACAATCCCTTTAACTAGTATGTTTCTAGATCCCCCTACACTTCTTTCTTTTCAATAATTGTGCTGTCAATTCCAAAAATACAGTACACCACTTAATTTGGCTTTTCTTAAGCACCGTCTGAATTGTGCATCAATAGTTTGGCTTTTTGAGAGTTGATTGATTTGGCTGCAATCCCAATTCTGGCAGGAGTTCTGATGTCAAGAGGAGAAAAACGCAACATCTTTGGTCTGCGACAGATATTGTAGTACTTCCAAAATGGGAGCAATCCACATCCAGAAATAGGCAGAGAATATTTTAAGGGCAGACTGGGTTGTTTGCAGGTTGGACAGTGTATTGAAAATTCAGAACAATTTGAGCAATGACGCAAAGCTGTTTTTCTGGCCAAGCATGCCTGTACAATGATTTGCAGAATTAATGGCTCATTCACCCAACATTAAAAATTCTCATGTTGTTTCAAACCCGTTTGACTTAATAGGTGCCTCAGAGTCAGATACGGTGACAAACATTTGTCCACACAATAAAAGTCATTGGGGACCAAAGGGTAACCTTCTTTTCAATGCATGGGCAAAAATCATGCACACTTTTTTCAAAATATCTTACTTGCCTCATGTGAAATTTATAAGAACTTCTTTCAATGTAATTAAATAGATTTCTTTTACTGTTCATTGTTATAATGTACCATTCACTAGATTTTTTTCCAAAAATTAAGTTGTTTTTATTTTATCACTAGTAAATCCATCACTACTGCTACAAAATTATTACAAAATTTAATTTAAAATCATTTAATTAACAAGATATCTTGGGGGAAAGAGTCAAATTTGGAGCATTAAAGGTGTAGTATGTAAGTTTGACAATGTATGCATGACAATGTATGTAAGTTTTGGGAATACTAAGTAATGCACACCTGGTTCAAAACACACGCAAGCATAGGTTGTTAGATTGACTACAACAACAGCAGTGTGCCTGACTGTCGAGCCTAAAGGCTGATTTAAACCTCTTTCTAAATAAAAGCACTGGGCACGCGATAGAAGGAATATTTTCCATATTAAAAAGAGTTTTTGTTCTAATCGACACCTGAAATATATTTTAAAAACGGCTTCTATTTCTTGCAGCTGAACAACAGAAAACTGAAAATGATCATCGCAGGCACACCTCATGTGCTTTATTCAGTGTTAAATGTTAATATTGTGAGTTTGAATGCCATTTACTGCCATTCTACTGAAAGCAGAGGCAGATAGTTTACCTAGATCTTGAAAATAAAACAAACCAGGTTTAATATGTATTAATTAGATTGCAAACCTTACCATTTCGTGGGTGTGCAGTAAGTGCACTCTTCTGTGCTTCTGAATGGATGTATTTAAATTTCTGTCGTGTTTTGTCTGGTGCAACCAGCCAAATTGCTTATCACTCTCGTCACGTGCTTGTTGTTAGGACACGGGGGTGACAATGTAACCTGCTCACCCAATGTTTACGCTCGCAATATTTATATTACTTGTTTATAAATAACCTTGTGTGTAACTCCATCTTATTTTGGGAGTGTTACTTTCTGCTGGAGCTCACATTTCAGTCGCGTACACGAGCTTTGATAGTCTTCCTGACTGGATTAATGAAATACACGATTTCCACCAAGGCCACCCGGGGTGCAGAAATATAACTGGCTAAACTTGCATAAGGTGGGTTAAATGAACAATACAAAGACAGAAGTTCTGGCATGCACATTTTCAAAGCAGAATATCTGACTTTAACATTGTTTTTATTAAACAAACAAATGTGTTCACTTAGCATGTTTCTTAAATATCTGCAAACTTATCATGGCATTTTTATGCTTTAAAAGAATCAAAAACATACATACAGCACCTTTAATATGCATTTGTTTATATGGTCATTTAGATTTACCCAAAATAATAAAAGTGGTAAAACTGTTGGTGAATAACAACCAATGAATTATATCTATAATAAACTTAATAACCTAAATTATTTATATAATATACACAATATTGAATGATGGTGTTACTTTTGACTAAAACAAAACTAAATATCAGTTCAACCTTACATAAATAAAAAAAAAAGAAAAATAATAAAAACTCTATTGACAAAAACTTAATAATAAAATATGTTATTACAAAAACCAAACAAAACACAATTAAATTGATCAAAATATCTCCTTTAGTGTTCAACAGAAAAAAAGGAGAAAGATGAGTTAATCAGAATTTTCATTTTAGGGTGAATTATGCCTTTAAATTCCTATGAATCTGAAACCTTATTTACTTTCTTTTTTTCCTCCTTCCAATATTGCTTAAATCAGTTTGTCAAATGTGGCAATGCCTTGAAAAAGCTCCATTTACCAAGTAAAGAACAGAAGAAAATGAAAGAGAGGAATATTTAAAGAGAAACCTTGAATGCTTGGGATGATCTGTACAAGTAAAAAATAATGAAAGACTGCAAGCTGGACTCCATGAGAGGGAGGCACAGACCTAAGGATGTAACGAAGAGGCTTGCTTCCACACAGGACAAAATCTGGGAATGGGAAACACAGATTGAAAAAGGAGAACCAAAAGAGATAGCAAAGAGAGAGTAAGATAGAGCCTCAATCAATCCCAATCTTCCTATTCCCAGCACTCAGTCCCATAGTGAGGGCCATGCTGATGTTTTATTGATGGAAGAGAATCCGGCTGCACATGTACCCTCTACATAATTCATGATGCCCAGCATTAGGGCCTGCCTGCAGAGAGATGTGTGTGTGAAAATGTGAGAGTGTTTGTGTGTTTGTAACTGTACGCGTGTGGCAAGGATAAGCAGGGTAAAGCAGGAATGTTTTCCCAAATATATTCCTTAAAAATAATGAGTGCAAAGCAACTTCGCCCCTTTGGTGTGGCAGTGTGAATAATAACATGTGGCTTTGTTGATTAGTTAAATGTCTTAAAGTACCATCAATTTGGTACCATTTATTAATAATAAAAATATTAAGTTAAATTTATTGATGGTAAATGTTATTTTAGAATTTATTAGTGGCCATACATATGAATTTTTAAGTATTAAAGAGAAAAAAATCCCAAAAATTCAAATAATCATTAACTTATAATCCACTTGTTCCAAAACTGCCTGAGTTTCTGGTTAAGACAAAAGAAGATATATTGAAAAATGTTGGAAACCTGTAACCATTGACTTCCATAGTATTTGTTTTATGGAAGACAATTGTTATAGGTTTTCAGGTTTCTTTAAAAGATTGAAACGATTCAAAAGATACATTTTCATTTTTGGGTGAACTATCCCTTTAACAACTTTTTCATTGCCAGTGTGTGAACAGCTTGTAATGAACTTATAATGACAAGGGAGTACACATGACTGGTAATACGGGAGTTGTAATCTAACTAGCATTTGTACAGATAGATTACCACTCCAGTATGTTTGCTACATACAGGTGTTAAAAATAGCTCGTATGTCCAGTGTTGTGAACATATTTATGTTGTGTTTATACCCTATGTAGGTTATATTCAATATTTTTACATGCAAATGTTTAGGCGAATGCTCAATTTCAAACCTCACATAAAGTGAAAGTGACCAACTTCAGCTTGAGCTCTGAAGCTAATGTGGGTGCTGATGTCAAAAGAAAACATCGTTCCACATCAGTGGTGTAAAGTAACACTCAAATTACCATAATTAGTAAAGTACAATTTCTGAGAAAAACTATTGAGTAGTTCAAACTTTTTTTTTACTTTACTAAGGTTAAAAATGTGTACTTTACTTTCCATTGAGTGCATTTTTAGTGCTATATCTGTACTTTTACACCACTATAAGCTAAGAAGAAAAATCAGTTCAATCGTCCAATCAGTTTGCATATACTGTAAAGTAAATCGCATCGTACTGAACTACCTTAAGACATTTATGAATGCAGCAAACAATTTGCAAGCATTAAAAAGCGTCCAAGATGTTGCTAATCTTTACATGCAATGACCCAGAGACTGTTAAGACTGCATGCCACTGATGAGATATTTACTGTATGACTGAAATTTCCTTAAACAATAACAAAGCCCACAACAGAATATCATGTTTACACATCCCTGCAGAAATTCAATGCAAGCGCATCACAGTGTAATACTCACTACTCTTGATTACTTTTAAAAGGGCTAATTTAACTCATACTTTGAGAAATATTTACAGCAGACTTTCTCTATTTGCATTACATTTGAGCAAGTAATGGTACTTTTACCTGAATATGATTTTTAACACTCTTTCCACCACTGATCCACATTATCCACATTGCTTATATTGTTGTAAATGTGAGCACACTAGCTTGTAGATAACCTTAAAACTTACATAATGATAATACACAAAACCTTTACCTACTGATAATAACGCAACCTTAAATGTTACTATTTTATATGTAAAATGAACTCTAATAAAATGGATAGTTTTACACCCAAAAATTAAAACTCAATACTCCTCTGTTGTATTCATTCATTCATTCATTTTCTTTTCGGCTTAGTCCCTTTATTAATCCGGGGTTGCCACAGCGGAATGATCCGCCAACTTATCCAGCATACTTTTACTTCCAGCCGCAACCCATCTCTGGGAAACATCCACACACACTCATATACTACGGACAATTTAGCCTACCCAATTCACCTGTACCGCATGTCTTTGGACTGTGGGGGAAACCGGAGCACCCGGAGGAAACCCACGCAACCACGGGGAGAACATGCAAACTCCACACAGAAATGCCAACTGACCCAGCCGGGGCTCGAACCAGCGACCTTCTTGCTGTGAGGCGAACGTGCTACCCACTAGGCCACCGTGGCGCCTCCTCTGTTGTATACAACTTTTTTCTGTCAAAGGAACACAATCACAGACGGTTTCAATTTTATCCTTGCACTTCCATGCTGTATAATGAAGTGCACAGATACATTGTCTATAACAGCACTATTTAAGGATGTAACGATTGACCCGACTCACGATTCGCTACGATTCACGATACCAATCTCACAATTCACAATTTAGTCATGATTTTCTTTTAACAAAATTAATTTAAACAAATTTAGGTTGAAGAGCCCTTTCATTTTTTTATAAAGTCTGCAATTTTTTTGCATATTATTTTCTGCCATAAACAAATTGACATTTTAAAAACAACCCCCCGCCCCCCTCATTTTTAAAAATAAATATCAGCATATCTATGTTGTCTGGCATAAGATGAGGTCTTTGCACATTTATAATGTGCCCTGCTAAAAAAAAAAAAAACTCTTTCACTGTGGACTGAGATGGCTTGTGTGGAGAGGTAAGCCTTTCCTACACCAGAGAACAGTGTGTACAGAAGTGGTCAAGGGACAAGAGTTGAACATCATTATGAAGGTGAATAATTATTATTACTTGTATAATTAATGAGTATAACTATACTGTGTGATACAGTTAAAGAGATCATCTTGAACATTTTTATATGTTCAATAATAATAATAAGCAAATTATTAAAATATGCATAAACTAATTTGAAAAGGAGAGGGTATCAATAATCTAATAACTGCTTCTGTAACAGAACTTTCTCTTTCAATCTGAAAAACATCTTCACACTTTCGCCATGAAAAAAACTGATGCACTGTGTGATTTCCGTAGCACTCGTTGGAGCAAGCAGAGCTTCAAATCATCTGGTCCGCTTGGTTTGGCTTATTAATAGTGTTTTTGCGTATAGATGTCTGTGACAGCATTTTTCACTGTGCTGACGGTTTATGTGCATCACATTCATTATTCTGTTAGTGTAAGTAAACGTCTTTTTGCAGTATTTGCAGACAGTTTGTGCTTTTTCTGGCGCACTTCACTGCTGTCATTTTACTTTACCGCCCCTCTTGCTTACCGCTGATGTGCAGGTAAATACAAAGAGTTGAACACAGTGCTCCCTCTGTTAAAAAAACATTTTGTCGCGGTTTGAATCGTCACATATTTTAATTGATCTTCAACCGGCTCATGGTAAATCATTACATCCATAGCACTACTATATAAAAATAAAAAGAGTAAATTTTGATTTCATGCCATCTTATTTAATAAAGCATTAACAAAACTTTAGAGATGATGAATTTACGCCAACAAACGCCAATGTCTGAAACATTCTGTATTGAATGAATGCACTAAATCTTACTGACTTTACAACACAGCAGATTGATGTTGCACAGAGCATAATGATCTCTTAAACAGCAGTTGCAGTCACCGGTCAACACAATTCAATTAGCTACAGGGGAAACAGCTGTTTAACATTAGCAACAACTGCTTTTGGTGAATAATGGCAAAATTAGTACATTTTCCCGGCTGCATTTATTTGATGTGCTGAGGTTGACAGGTGTGCTATAATGGAGTTTCACATTTGTATGTTTCAAAGGCTCCCTCCACAATAGCAGTTGCCATAGTAACTTATTAAGATCCACTCCAGAGCGATGTCCTGACCTAACTAGATCCAGAAATTTGAAGTAGAACATCATAGATGGGGAAAATTATTATATTGTAAAATACAAACCTGCCTGTCAGTTCATGTTCATGGCTGGCAGAGAAAAACTAAATAATGATTGGTGAAGTGTTTTTTTTGAAGTTTTGCTGTAATAAAACGTTAGTGCTTTGCTTTACAGCATACAGTAATACTGCTTCAGGGAGTTACATAAAATAAGTCTACTGGGACAAGTTCTGTAGGGAGAGGAGGACAGTAATTAAATTAAAAAATATAAAAGAAATGGCCCAGATCTTGCTGCTTTACCTCACAGTTTAGCTCAGGGGACAGGAGGGATCTTCTTTTGTTTCCTTCTTCCTTATAGCAGCTATTTCACCTCTTTTGTAATTTCTCTCCCCCTCTTCAGGAGGAAAAACAGCACAAGGTAAGAGAAGAAAGTAGGTCGGTGGCTGTGAATTGATTGATGTGGTGTGGCTTAAGTCTGGTTTTCATACAGCCACTTAAATCCCCCACATCATTCTTCATTCTAGCGGAGACTTTCTAAAGATTTCTATTCGGTTATGCAATTAAAATGTACAGCACATTGGGCTACATCACAATGTCATTAAAAAGAGGCTTCAGTGATCGTGTAGACCATCGTCACAAAACGTCTGTGGAATATGTAATGATGAGTGTGTGGGTTTCCATGTCAGCGTTTTAGTACCCGTTTGATTATTATTTTTTTCTCTCAGGTACACTTGGCCTCCATGTCGTAGAGCTGCAGTAATTCACTCATGATGGTCTCAATTTGAGTCTTGGTGATGTCTGCACAAACAACCTGCAAAATGAAGCACAAAACGTCAAATGCAGAGCCCAGAGTTTGGCCCACCTGCATGCTATTTCTGAGATGACAACTAATCATAGTTTTGAGGTAATTAACAATAGAATCCAGTCACATTTAGATGCATTTAATTAGAAATGTCAGTAAAACTGTGGAAAGGTTTCAGACAGCATCTAAACGTTTAAATGCAGCTAAAAGAAAATAAATGTAGTCTGTTGGAAAAATTTTATAAGTAGTCATGCAAACTATTTGTCACTTCTAAATAAAAGCACCAGCTTGCAATAGAAGGAATATTTTCCATATTAAAATATTAAAGTTTTTGTCCTAACCAACACCTGAAATTTAGAAATAGCTTCTATTTCTTGCAGCTGAACAACAGAAAACTGACAATAATTATCTCAGGTACCCCTCATGTGCTTTATTCAGTGTTAAATGTTAATAATGCACGTTTGAATGTCATTTGACATGGAATTTATTGCCATACTGAAAGTAGAGGGAGACAGTTTACCTCAGATCTTGAAAATAAAATAAATCATTTGAAATGGAACTTTCGATCTGACTCAGTGCAAGCCAACACATATCAGTGATTCAGTATGTACATTTAATAATGTTTAAGAAGTTTAATATGTATAAATTAAACATTACCATTTCGTTGAAGTACAGTAAGTGCACTATTCTGTGCTTCGGTATGACTGTTTAAAAATTTCTGTTGTGTTTCGTCTGGTGCAAACAGCCAAACTGACTGCAAATCTCCTTACGTAGTGTATTGTTAGGACACATGGTTACAATGTAACCTGCTCACCTAATGTTTCCATTTGTAATATTTATATTATTTGCTAATTAATAACCACTTCATGTGAAACTCTGAATCTGCGTCTCATTTAGGAGGCTGTTACTGTCCACTGAAGGTCGTGTTCAGTCATGGATGCATACTGAAAGCCTTCCTGACTGAATGAATGAAATGCGATGTTATCAACCAAGGCAACCCGGGGTGCAGAAATATAATTGGCTAAACTGGCATCAGGTGGGTTAAATGACCAAAACCAAGACAGACGTTTTCAAAATAGAAAATGTGACTTTAGCATTGTTTTTCAGATAAACAAGAATGTTCACTTAGCATGTTTCTTAAATATCTGCAAATATATTATGGTATTTTTATGCTTTAGAAGAGTCTAAAACTTACATACAGCACTTTTAAAGTGTTCTAATCCATGAATCAAAACAGCTAGCTATGTGGTGAAACACATTACAAACTTTGCCAAAAAGATGCAAGACTGTGTATAATGCGACAGCTTTTTTATGAGGGAAAGAACAACAATCCTATGAACCATTGGGAATGGCACAATCAAATTAAAAGTCACAGAGAAATACAAAACTATTAATTTAAAGTGGTTGATAACATCTACAGTACACAAAACAATATATGTGAAACTTTAATACACACACATTAAAATATTTTGATTGAGAGCATGGGGACAGCATCATTCACAGTTAACAATGGTATTGTTGCAAAAATGTGGGATACTCGTTAAATTGTAAATTTATATTCACAAAATTTCAGACATTAAATGTATTTTAATAATGAGTGTTCTCGTTCATATGTATTTATACTAAATAACTTCAGGCTACTTTTGTTGTAACAAATACCACAAAAAAACAGTTTTTTTACCATGGTAGTAAGGTGAAATGAATGTTTTATTTCTGATTATGATACACAAATATATGATAATGTGAAAAGCTAACTGTTAATTAAACTAAATACATTTAAACTAATGCACGTAAATTACATGCATTACATTTAAATCCTAAAGGTGCTGTCGATGAGTATTTTTAAGATGCAAAACTTTTATAAATCGTTATTTTACCACATGGGTGAAGCTATCATATCAGGTGCTGATTGCCAACTGCAGAGTGCTCTTAAATGCTAGTGTAGAGCCCCTACTGCCCCGTTCTTTTTAGTTTCTTGTAAAAGGACTTATTGTGGCTATATTTTAACCTAGAATTTCTATTCAAATAGGTCACAGCACACAGGAAACAAGAGTTAAAGTGTTCAAAATCAGAGTGAGACATGTTATTAACATGTCATTTTATAAACGTTTGTCTGTAATAAGGTTAAAGAGTATAGTATAGTATAGTATAGTAATAAGTATACAATGTGAAAACACTGCAAAAAATAATTACAAATGAAAGCATTCATTGAAACAAAGCTATACTTTGACAAAAATAACAAAACAAATATGCCTGTGTGACAAAGTTTTTCAAAAAGTAAGCTGTACATTAGTTATATTTTTAACATTTATTTAACTTTTGCTTTATTGGGTAAGCCAACTAGAAATAATGTGCTTATTTGGCTTATTTAATAGTTTGACCTCACCTTATTACATATTTAGGTCCATGTTGACCAAGAAAATATATTTTATTTTTAATAGATAAAATATATTTTTTAATTGAATGCATGTTATCCTCAGATCATTTTGGACCCAGGAATTTATGAAGATATCAGTCAATCAATCAATTAATTTATCAAAAATATGTCAGATTTAGCCTTTTCTCCGCATGTAACAGACTTCAGGTCAGAAATGTTTATACATACACCTATTGACAACTCACTGAAGCATAAAAATATCACTTTTTAGCCAAATGTAAAGATCTAAGCAAATACAATAAAGTTGCAATTGAAACAATTTAATTAAATTAATTTCAGTAAAGGACAATTCTCAGATTACAGGTTTTCATAAATTTAATACAATGATTAAGTCAAATAAAACTCACCAATATCGAAAAAAGTAATTATATTGTGATTTCTTTGTGTGTGCAAGTAATTTTGATTAATAAAAAACAGTGACAGAAGTAATACGATAAAAACAATGTAATGTCACCATATTTTCACTCATTAATGAGAAATTGTCAATTAGATAAAATATGATTTCAGTTGAAAATTAATAAAGGCTCTTTAGGTCAAAATGGACCATGAATGCAAAATACACATAAATCATTAATTAATAACCATTTTAACACACCAATACTGCTAACATTAAAAACTAATTTATGACCACTGGTGATAATTATTACAACACAATTACAATAGAATCATATTGGCTGGAATTCAAACTGATTGATTTATTCGTTAATCTAAATTAATTATTATTTTTGGCATGAGTCAGATATACCCAGTTCCCACTCTAAATAAAGACTCTACATGTTAGTCAGATGTTCTCTTCTCAACTAAAAATATGATTATTTCCCTGAACAAATTATAAAGCATACCAGGAATTATGCTGCAAGCTTCTATGCACATGTAGAAAAAAATAATCATGTTATTAAAGCTAAAATATTACTACTATTTAACTATTCTCATGGACAAGAGTTCCAGGAAAATGAAGCAACTGAAGTCCCTTTAAGAGCCCTTTAAAGATTTTTTTTTTGTCATTTTTTAAAAACTACTTAGGGGTGTCACCAAGGGAACGCAACTAGTGTGCAAGACAATGCCATTTTTCTCAGACCAGGCAGCAACCGTTAGGTGCTCCTATTGCCATGGGAACAACTTCCAGCACTCTAAAGGTTACTGCAATTGTACTGCTATTGATGCCTGATTCAACCCTGGCATCAGTAAGGCTCAAACTAGTCAACGTTCAGGCTTGGTGACTCAATGCAGGCACAGCAGGACATTTTATTTTCCTCCGCATGACAGTGTAAAAGTCGTACCTGCCACCATTCTAGTTCTCCTCTGGGGAGCTGCACTCCATATGTCTGGAGAGCAAGATAGAGGGCGGTGAGGGCGAGATGTTGAGGCCGATGGCGGACACACACAGAGCCATGGTAACTGTCTTTTAATACAGCCAGAGCTGTCTCTGCAATGGGGGTTCGAGACCAGGCATGGCGGTTCAGGAGACTCCTTACAGAGAGAAGGTAATGCAGCAGGTACTGGGACACAACAAAAAGTTAGTTAGAAGAGATAAAACTGTTTTGAAGTAAAGTTCATTCATTCGTTCTCTTTTTGGCTTAGTCCCTTTATTAATCCGGGGTCGCCACAGCGGAATGAACCACCAACTTATCCAGCATTTGTTTTATGCAGTGGATGTCCTTCCAGCTGCAACCCATCTCTGGGAAACATCCATACACACTCATTCGCACTCACACACTATGGACAATTTAGCCTACCCAATTCACCTGTACCACATGTCTTTGGACTTGTGGGGGAAACCAGAGAGCCCGGAGGAAACCCACGTAACCACGGGGAGAACATGCAAACTCCACACAGATTGAAGTAAAGTGTTAATTGAAAAAAGGTATAAAGATGAGAGTAAGGTTACAATGGCTAATTTTTAAAATGATCAAGAATGAAAGTAATAAACTGATAGATTGAGTTTTGGCACTGTGCATAAAGACATTTTAGTCAGTGATACTACTTTAAAGCTGTGTTATTTTTGTATTACTTGTAAATTTCTTTAGTTTAAATCATAGTTTTGCTTTTTGTGCATGATAATAGATAATATGTTAATATTTGAAATAAAAAGTAATGCCCCAATTAAAGCCAACCAATTTTTACCAAGTGTTACTGCTATTTTGGTGCCACTTGTGATATATATGTGTTTGCATATGTATATATGTATACACATACACATGCACACAC
Source organism: Danio albolineatus (assembly GCA_903798035.1). NCBI lineage: Eukaryota > Metazoa > Chordata > Actinopteri > Cypriniformes > Danionidae > Danio > Danio albolineatus. The sequence goes on along the minus strand of CAIGQQ010039592.1, from coordinate 345,022 downwards.
ACACACACACACACACACACACACACACACACACATATATATATATATATACACACACACACATATATACTGTGTGCATGTATGTATACATGTATATATGTATAACTTCTTGCATTCTATAATTACTTCTTAATAAACGAGTTATATTTGTTAACTTTAATAATTCAACTACTTCACTTAGTAAAATTTTCTTAGTTTAAACTTTCGATATTTTTTAACTTTTTTAATTTGTAATACTAAACCTGCTTTAAGAAATGGTAAACATGAAAAAACACACCTTTTGTATAATTGTAAATAATTTCACAAATGCAGTCTTTTCTATAATTAATTTCACAAAAACAGTTCTTATTGTGTGTAATGTCCTCAAAACTCACTATTTGTGAAACTATTTCATATACTGTTTTGCACTCAAAAAAACAGTATACATTAAACAGACTTTAATATGCCTAGGAAACACTAAAATAAAATAAAAAAAAGTTATCAATTACTCACCCTATGGTTTTCAAACATGTGTAACACTTGGTTTCAGAATACATCAGATTAAAATTTTAAAAAAGTAGCTGACAATTACAGGCATTACCTTGTGTGGATGCTCAAAGGTCACTTGAAAGTTCAGTTGTCGAAGGATGAGGAGCTCACATTGCACAATACTGTCCCTCAATTCCCAAAACTTCCCATTCAGTTCCAGTGGTTCACTTTCAGGGTGAAAAAACCTTGATCAAAGAAAAACACAAATGAGAAACTACACATGGACTCTGAGTCTCCACTGCTACCAATAACCCCTCGTTTACCTGTGACAGACATTGATGATATCTCTAGTCCTGAGATGCTGCTCTTCCACTTTGCCTGCGAGGTAGATGGCAGACATGGCCACTAGATAAGGCTCATAGATCTGCAAACTGGCAGACTGGAAGAACCTGTGATACAGCACACATGCAGTAGCCATGGGCACAGATCTCATGCCCAGCTTCACCCCTGCACATGTGCAAAATATGAGATATAAACTCTTGTCAGAATTCATCGAGCAGCGGCAGTTTCACGATAAACCTCTCAAAGTTGTTTAATATAAAAACATAGTCCAAAATACATTTAATAAAAACACAAATACCCGTCTCGGTGATAAAGCGACAAACTCTGAAGTGCGTTTTGGAGTACTCCACATCTTCAGCACTTCTTCTGCTTCTAGCTTCATTGGCAGATGCAGATGTTGACGCATGCGCGCTCATTTTGCCTGGTGCAGCCAGCTGCTTCGTTTCAAATCGCGTTTATCGGTTTACACTGCTTGTGTGCATTTTGTTAGCAAACCTCACAACTGTTTATCAAAAGTCGTTCGTACTACTAAGCGGTGCACATACACATTGGGGCTTTTCTTTGGTGGATCGTTCGGCGTCGCACACAGAGCTCTACTGTTCTACAGCGCCTCCAATGTCAGGGAAGACACAAGTGTATGACGAACGAAAGGAAGATAGTTAATCATGTATATAAAGTTTTTTTTAACTGTATAAGAGAGTATTTAAAAACATTGTCTCTGATACGTGGGTATTTTACACAGCCTAAGAGTGAGTGAGCTCCTGTCTCCTGAGGGAAAACTTTTTTTTTTAACCCTGATATTTGTCAACCCGAGAGGTTGCTAGGAGACCACTGCCAACACAGCCGTGAGGAGGAAACATGTCGACAGGTTACTCTGCAAACCAGGTGCTAAAACAGTCGTTTTTCTTTAATTTTACTTTATATTTATAGTTGAATTAAGTTGAATCAAGTTATATGGATATAATTCACTTTATGATGATTTTTTTTTCAGTATGAAAGCGCTTTTAAGTCGCAAAAGCTCCAGAACTGGACCATCCCAAAACAATTCAAAGAGGTAACAATCTAATTGTAGTTAAAATAATTTGATGTAGAATCAATGTCAAATTAACATTGTCTTTTTATAGAAATGTTTAAAATTGAACGTTTTAATAACAACCTGTCATGTTTTATAGCATTAAACACCACCAATGTAACGTTAACGTTACTAATCTCGTTCAAAATTTCGTTCAATTTTAACTAACGTTACATCTTTTACTATTTAATTCATACAAACAATGAACAATGGATCAAAGTTTTATTTCAGGACTTTTACATTAATGATATTACACACATAGAAAGCATATTAAAGTAAGTGTTTGCTGTTTTGTTACTACAGACACAAATAAATTTATTGATGGTGTCATACGCCATAACAGAAATATTTAGTCTACATAAAATAGAAATTATTCTCAACTGTATTTCGTAAAATCTATAAATCAATAAGTTATTATAAAAACTGTTAAACACAACATTTTCTAATGGAATGAAGGGGGGGTATGCAATACATATTGTTTAGATGCTTAACAATGACTTGTCTTTGACCCTCTGCTACTGTTATCAAAACTTCAAATAAACATAAAAAATGTGCATGCAAACAGCACAACAGAACGTGTAAACATTACATCTACCCTTTAATAAAAGACAAGAAATGCTTAAAGTGCCCCTTTTCCACTAATTGACACATTTATACAAATTGCACTTGGTGGAGAGAATTACTCTAACTGCTTCATATTACAAATACTTGGGCTTGGTCTATTAACTTTCTTTTTATTTTAAAGAGACCATCAGCAGCAGAAGGCTACACTACATTTATAGCCACAGACCGTGGCCACCTTCTATCTGGTGTAAGAACAAAGGTTTGTTTTGAAGTTTTGTGTAAGCTGAATGGAATTTAAACAATTACTTTGCTTAGAACGTTTAACAAACCTTTACATTTCTATTTCTTTATTAGCATCGAAGTGCATGGCCAGCATTCCAAGGCACATGGGATTTACCTCGTCGTATCCCTCCTGTTTTCATGAACCCCACTGCTCGCTCACAAGTGGGCCAGGACCGCCTCAGGACCTGGGGACAGATGAAAATCACAACAAAGCAGGCTCAGGAGGCCCCTGGTGACAGCCAGGCTATAAACAGAAGCTCTCATGATGTGGTGGGTATTTAATATCTCTGGCTTTCACACACTGGCCAATTCGTCATCCATAATGTAAATTTCCAACTTAACCACATGCCAAAAGTGCTCTATTGGATTGAGCTGTGGTGACTGTGGAGGCCAATTGTGTAATAAACTCGGTCATATTCAAAAAATGAGTTTGAGATTATTTGACTTTTGTGATATGCCATAATATCCCACTGGAAGGTAAGCTGTCACATTTATACAATACTTAGTAGGTAAAGAAAATTTTGTCCATACCATTATAGACATTTGTTTTGTCTCTTATCATTGCCACCACAACAGAAACCAAACTGCTGATATGCCAGGAGAGATCCATGCTTTCATGTTGCAGAAATCAAGACTGATCAGACCTAATCTTCTACTGACCAGTATTGTAAGACAAAGAATTGTAGCCTCAGTTTTCTGTTGTTAGCTGACAGGAGCATCACAGCACACATCACTGATCCTCTGCTGTTCATCTAGTTCAAGGTATGACGTGTTGTGAATTCAGAAAGGCTCCTTTTACTGACCTTGGTTTTAACAAGTGGTCACTTCAGTTGCAGTTTTCTTTCAATTAGCTGAACCAGTCTGGTCACTCTCCTCTGACATCAAGGCATTTTCACCCACTTCTGATAACTGGACATTTTCTCCATTTCAGACCATTCTCTGTCAGTTGTAGAGATGTTTGTGCATAAATATGACAGTTGATCAGCAATTTAAGAAATACTTAGATGAGTTCATATGACACCTACACATATTAATGTCACTTAAAGGGTTAGTTTACTCCAAAATGAAAATGATTGATTACTCACCCTCATTCCGTTCAAATCTTTAGAACACAAATGAAAATATTTAAGATTCAATCTGAGAGCAATAGACCAGAGTCGTTGAAAGTCCAGAAAAGCAATTAAAAACAGTCAAAACAAGCAACTTCAGTTGCTCAACTGTAGTATATGATTACCCCCCTGTAAAAATGACTTTAATCACCTTTCCTATTTTCCTTATGAGGTCATTTGGTTGTGTGACACTTGCATGTTCTTCTTCTGACTCTAATGGAAATATATTGTACTGCTTATAGAAAGCACACCCTGAGACCATAGAGGAGTATACATTGCAATGTTTCCTCTGGGATTTTTTCAGCTGTGGCGGCAGGCACAGGTCTTCCAACAACCTATGGCGTTATTTCAATGACAAATGTCGTGAGCGCAGTATTACAAGATTGCATTCATGTAATACGAGCATGCAAATCTTTCACATGCTCGTATTGCGCAACAATTTCCTCTGTTCATGCACAAAACTTCTTACACGCCCCCTCAAATATACACTGTTCAAGCGCAGATTCTCTTGTGCGATATATATTGTGCTTAAGTGCGATTATGTAACGAGAATATCTCCAACATTCATTAGATTTGCAAGGAATATTTCTGAATGTCTCCAATAGACTTACTAAACGGCATCGATGCGTCCTGAGGTAAAGTAAAACGACCATAAACTCCAGCAAGATAAAGTTGTTGTATGCAGAACCGTAGAGCTTTGTCTATAAAGTATAATTATGGAAACTGTTTCCATCATAACTGAAAGCTACGTCGTGTTTGCTGGCCTTACGCATCACGCAGTCCTGTCAGTCAGTCAGTCAGTCAGCATGTCACCTTGAAGGGTTAAACAAATAACACACAGCACTACTACTATTACAAAAAAAGTTTGCTCCGTTATAATTCACTTACCCTTTTAATACGTTTTGGTGCGATTAAAAAACAAAACAAAAACAACTGAATGTTTTGAATGAGAAGCTGTGATGTAGCCGGAAACCATGCATTGGCAAACAAAGTAGTTTTTACTGGGTCTATGGAGGATGATGAAGCTTTCACATTTAATGTAAAATATCTTAATTTGTGTCCTGAAAATGAAATCAGGGAATTGGAACAACATTTTGGAAACACATTTTCCTTTTTTGGATGACCCTTGGGGAATCCTTTAAATCAGTTTTTCCATCTGACGCATCCCCATTCTTCCCCATAACGATGCTCAGTTTGAATCAGATCATACTGATGTTAGTTGCTGCCATAGGATTGGCTGGTTGGATATTGAGTCCACACATGCAGTTGAACAGCTTTACCCACCAAAGTTGTCAGTAAGTGTATAATTTAGTGTTGTAAAAAAGCTTACATTTTTACTGATTTTAACTAATTAATACTCTTACAGGAAAACGTCTATGTGGATCAGCCTGCTGAACAGTCAAAAATATCCAGTGACCCAGACAAAAATCAACCAGAAACACCTAAATCAAAGCATACCCAGGATCATTCGAGACCTACAAGTCAGCAAGCCCAGCCTGTCCCAGAAAACCTTAATGAAAACCAAATCCAGTCTAGACCAGCGAGTCAACACAGCCAACAGGCTCCATCCAGACCAGCCACTCAGCAAAACCAAGCTGAAATCAGACCACCAACCCAGAACAGCAGACCAGCATCTCAGGAAAAATAACACCAATTATAATCAGATCCCCTGCATTGGCAGTTATAAAAGTTCTTCCATGAAATGGCATTACGTAAGTGCAACACTTCTTTGAAAAACACTTTTGCTTCACCAGATATTATTCTCGTATTTCCGTTGATTTAGAACTGCGCTCTCAGGTTGTGGATAACGTGGGTCAGAACACATTAACTGAATTGTTTCATTGAAGCTAAAGCTGATTAGTTTTACTAAATGGCTTTTGTGTTGGAATCTGCTTGAATGAAATGCTGTCTGAATACAGGGTCAAGTGTTACTAGAAAAAAATAAATTGCATATATATTCTGAATTTAATCATATTCTCTTTTTAAATGATAAAAACGGCATAGATTTGAAATATTTTTCTTTATTTGCTCAGTAATGAACAGACACACCTGTAAGCCCCTATAACACAACATCAGCTTGGTTCACTAGTCGTCGGTTTATGTTTTTGGTGCTTGGAAGCAAATGATTGATTTTGAGAGCAGACGCTGAAAGATTGTGGATGTAATGGTCCACATAAAAATGAAAACTTTGTCACTGTTTACTCTTACAGTCATGTCATTGCAAACCTCCTTTCATCTGTTTTCTCTGGAACACAAAATATTATGAGAATTTTATCTATTTAATTAATAAACAATTCTGAACTTTTTGGTTTAGCAACAGAAAATCAGTCACACCGATTCAGAATGAAAAGAAGTAATCAATGACAGTTTTTTTTTCTCTGAACAAAGTCAGAAATAGCTTGTAAAGATGAAGGCCCAACACATTTTCTCTCTCCTGTGATAAACGCGCAATAAACAGCTGTATGGTCATGTCACAATGTACAATGTTGTCAACGGTTTTATTCACAAGATCAATTTTAATATCTGTGGCAAGCTCTAGTATAACTCAGAAATGCTGAGCTTCCGAAGCTCTGTTACATATACACAGAACCAACAGTCATCATAGCCAAATTCATATGCATTCAAATCAACAAATTGTTTTACCAAAATGAAAAAAAAATCCTCAAAATCTTAAGAGTAGGTCACATCTAAACTGTCTATATAAGAAGTAATGGTGTTCTCAAGCTAAAGATTAAAAGGCATCAAATAGTTGAACACTAATGCCAAATATCTGATAGAAAATTACTATATTAAATATATGATACATATTTATGGTATACAAGGGTCTTGCAAAATACTAAGATGAAATATATTTACCTGCCACATGCATGTCGAATATTTACAAAAAGTTAAAACTTTTTGTAGTTTTAATACAAAGACATGAAAAACAGCATGTTTTCTTTCAATCTTATGATTCTGCCACGTTAGGAACTGTGTAAAAAAATTTAAATCTAGTCTTTGAAATATGTTGCACCATGTCACAGGATGGGGTGAATTCTCAATGAGCACCTTCAGGCTTTCATTTACAGTAAATCATTTGATTGAATTTCCTAATAGGTTAGCGAAAGTGTCAGTGAATCTGCTGATATTGTGTAAATAAAAATTGTCTGCTGCTGATATCTTTATTCCTCAAATGTAGCTTATATGCTAGGATTGCATTTAATACAGAACACAGTTTATTCTATACTGAGAAAGTGCTATGATCGTGATACAACCAATGCTTTTGACTATCAAATGAAATCTATTCTTGCTATATAACTAACCGTAAAAGTATCCATTACCTGTTTAAAGTTTATAAATACTTAACATCTCACCTAGCGTCTTATACTAAAGTCACACTTTCATCACCATCAACTCATCATTAAAATGGAAAGTTCATGCGAAAACATTATTTTACTGCTAAACTCAACCTCTGTATGATGCAAGACTTGCTTGACCCTTTTTCTTGGGTAGAACATTACAGATATTTAAGATGCCAACGATCCAGACTACCATAAATGTGCTATTAAGGTCCATTTACACCAAGCTTAATAATGCTAAAAACATTGTTCTAAAAATAATTATGAATGAAAACATCAGCAGTTGTTTTCATTAAGATTAGACCACAGCAACAGATAAAGATGTAGAGAAACAATATAGTTAGGATTCACTGTTATTGTGGAGAAGCAATGCTTTATGTTAAGCCTTCTTTTCAAAGATTAATTAAAGTTAATGACTATCTTGGAATTCGTTATACCATATAAAATAATGATAAAAATGTATGGATGTATGCAAGTCTGACTGTCAAATTAAAGTAAAAAAAAATCAAAGTACCTCAAGTATCCAGTGCTAGTTTTGGAGTCTTTGTGTTGCCTCCTTTAAAAAATTTAGGGAAAATAATTTTTGCTATTTTTATTTCACTAAACGATTACTAAAAATTAAGTTACACAAGCTGGATTCAATGGTCACATGCACTAGCTGCACACTAAGGACATCTGCTGGTGACAAGGGGTAATGTAAAAAAGTGCTTTTTGTTTGTCAGCGTAAACAAAAATATATTTGTTATATTATCATGCTTGGTGTGAACGGGCCTTTAGAGAAAACTGCGTTTGTTAAACAAACCAACTGTTTTTTTGTTTTTTTGGTCTAACGGTATATGTTTTTAACTGTCAAATTGCTTCCACTGACTTTCATTATATGAATTAGGGCTGCATGATATAGGAAAAATCTGATATTGTATTTATCTGCCATGAATCCAGTTTTAGAAGATGGTTTGAATGGCACTATTTGACTGTTTTCTGGGGAGTCTAACGGTATTCAGGCAGAGAAATTGAATAATCACAATGCAAAAAAAAAAACCTTTCTAGTCCAAAAAAATAAAAAAATAGACCAACCCCAAGTAAAAATATTGTTTAGTTTTCACCGTCAGAAAAAAAGGTTAAAAAAATCGTTTTAATGAAATTATCTGCCAGTGGGGTTAGTGAAATAATACTGTTTTCGCTTTGAAATTTAGACATTTGGACTAGAAACAAGACAAAAAATGCTAAGTAAGATTTTTTTTTGCATAAATCATATAAATTCCACATAAAAACAGTGATTAAATACAATTCTGAAGCTCCTTGTCAACTATAAATCAGACTGGACATTGCATATCTTTGCAATGTGACATTCAATGCTGAAACGATATATTGTGCAGCCCTTATATAAATCCCAAAGGACCATAGCTCTAGCTAAAAATATTTAATGTTCTCCTAAAGAAAAAAGAAATCAGCAACATCTTGTCAGACCTGAGGGTAAATTTAAGTTTTACTTTAGTCTGAACTATCCCATTAACAGAAACATATTCATGAACTCAAAGAATACTGTACTTTATATAAAGATAAATAAATCCTTTACCATTTTATACGCTTTTCCCGATGATTGTCTACAACCAAAATGCAACCCAACAAAGGCACCACACAATACCTTAAAATAAACTCTTTTACACTGTATCATCAAACTATTAATAGGTATCTTAGCTGTTAGAAGAGAAAATAAACCAGTGCTCACTATCAAAGATCACACCTTTCTAAGATTGTACAGTAAAACTAAAAATAGACCACAGTGATGCACGTCTGCTCAAGCACTAGATCACAAAGCAGTGTGTGCTGATTCGATATTAAAAGAAGAGAAAAATAGATAAACGTGGAATGAGCATTCGACTCTAGTATTAATAACAGTGGTGTGCAGTAATAACACTTTCGACTGAGTCATGGCATGTTGATAAGAGACTGGTTCGAGGGCAAGAAAAGGCACAGAAAACAGACCCACACAGTGGGGTGAAGAGCAGCAGCTGGCAGCAGGTCGGCTCCAAAACACACAGGACTTGCACAGGTCACTTTCGAGAGCGTTTACAACTCTGATACGACTCCTACAGCAAAACCAGATCTTCAGCAAATGATTTGAGACTTGTGCAAATGTCACCATATCAGCAGCTGAACAACATTCAGAAGCGGCTGAACAGTTTCAGTCGGCGTTCAGTGGAATGGACTCAATTGCATCTTAGCAATGCTTTACGTTATAAAACAGCTTTCCCATCAACTCACACTGAGGAAACTCACTTATCACTATCATCCTGCTTGGTTCAAAGAAGCTTTTTGTACAACATTTGAACTGTCATTACTGGTTTTCAAGAGAGTGGGCTCTACTTTTGTGGCATTAGCAATGACCACGTGCACCTTTTCGGTCTTAGTCTTATTGGTTGATGCAAGTGGAGGATCCGCCCTCCGGGGTGGAGCCTTCACAGGTGGATGGTGTGGATCGTCGCCGATGTTGACTGATAGATTGGTGTAGAGTGGCTCCAGCTTTTTGGACAGAAGCTCATAAGTTAATGAGTTGAGGCCATCTGCGCGCCAGTTCAGCCTTGTGCGCTTCAGCAAGTCAAACCTATGGGAATGATTTCAGAAAACAGGACTAATTTAATAAACAGACCTGATAATCGGTCCCTCGAAATCAAATCATTACCTCTAAAAATAAGGTTTGTAGGTGTATTTAAGGACATTTTGTCTTGAAGATATTATTTTAAACTAGGGCTGCACAATATATCGTTTTAGCATCCATATCACAATGTGTGTGTATTCACAACAGTGACATCGCAGTATCTGCAATGTTGAATTGGCATTATATTTGACCAGGAGCCGCAGTTGAAGATTTTTACCATAAACAGTGGAGCAAAAGTTGATCATTTTTTGCATGTGTTTTTAATGCCTGGAAGTGTATGAACACACTCACACTATACTATCCGAACCGTGCTCAGGCCCGGATAATTTTAGAAGTGTGAGTGCGCTGAATCAGGCTCAGGCATAGTACAGTTGGCCGGCCCTGGCCCAGTTGGAAGAGGTGTGCCTGAGCGCGGTTCACTTGGGCTTTGGCGCGGTACGCTTGTAGTGTACAAAGCGCGCCTGAGTCTAAAACAGAAGAGGAGACGTGACTTTTGGGGACTGTTTCATATGGATTTATTAATCATTCTTACTGTTTAATGAACGCAAACTGTTGTAGATTATTAAAGACGCAAACCCCTCTCTGCATGACAGCTTCGCCTTTAGCAAACCTTCTAATTCCTGCAGCACGAGGACTTTATGATTGTTCATGAGCGTCAGCAGTGGCTGATCTGTTCGGCGGAATATTTGACTGTGTGTCACTGCATATCAAACGACTAAAACGATATAATGATATAAAGAAATCTCCACTGAAATCTCTGAGAGCGATTGTCTTACACTGAACAGCGCATCATCGATGACGTAAGTGGCTCAGGCCCGAATGCAATGTGATTGCGGGCCGTCGGGGGAGACGGAGGGGGGGACAAGTGTGCTTTGGCCCGGTTAAAGGGAACTGTACATAGTGTGAGTACGCCCTAAGAGAAACTAAATCATTCAGGCATAAGGAATTGTACCATATGCAAGTTTAATAAAAATATTTTATTTAATTATTTTTACAATTAAGACTATGCAGTGATATTTAACATTTGATTATTCCATTTCTGTACCTGAATTCTTACCAAACAGCTATTTAAGCCATCTGGTGAATATCGCAATATATATTGCAGAAAAACCAAACATTGCAATGTCAGATTTTTCCAATATCGTGCTGCCCTATTTTAAACACTCCCTGTCTCCTAAATCATTCAGCTCTAGATATGAAATCATTCATAATTTTCATCTTTTTGTGCGTTTACAAAGTTAAATAAACATTTGTCCCTTCTTCTGGCAGGAAAATTTTCTCATTAATTTGTGCAAAACTAATATGAATACTGTAAATTATACACTTTATCTCATTCCAGTTTAAGGAAAAATAATGGAAAGTGCTTGAAATGTAGCCGCAATTCAGGAATATATATATATATATATATACACACACACACACACATGCATACACACGCAATACAAATATAAACAAACTATTACTAAAAAAACAACAAAGAAATAAAGTAATACAACTAAAAAACATTTAAATATGCACAGTATACACACATGTAAACAAACTTAATTTTATGCAATTTTGATTAATCACTTGACAGGACCACTACTAATATTAACAAAAACTACAAAAGCACCATTAACATTAAATTAACACAATACAATACAATACAATACAATATAATATAATATAATATAATATAATATAATACAATAGAAATTACCTTCTGGGGTTCTGCTCATTACCCTGATCGCCTTTATGTTTGATCATCTTATAATGACCAATGGCCAAAGGAGGACGCATTATCTTCATCCCCGAGAGACGCACTCTGAAGACAAAAACCAAAGGCCAAATACAAATAAAGATAAATAAGAAAAACACATCTAGAAGAAGGATGCTATGAATTACCAAACCGACAGAGACAAAAGACAGAGAGGCACAAAGCACAGCAGGAAAACCATTTCCAGCAGAGTCTGCAAGGTGGGCCAGATGGATGTGAACTAACTAAACAACTACTAAAACTACTGAGGATTTTATTTAGAAAATAAGATTCTAACCAGAATTTAAAATCCCCAAAAGGTTCAAATGAGGTTGAAGAGTCTAATCCAGCTTTGAAATACTTAAAACTTTGGGTTTTTGCCTCAGGTTCAGCCATCTGAGTCATCTGAACACACTGACGGTTAATTATGCCACAGTCAGGTTTTCACATCACCATGAGCTGATGTGCCCTTCAAACTGTTCTCAAAAAAGCAACATCAGTTTCCCCAAAACACATAAAGCCTGTGTCTGGATTATTTTATATTATATATATATATATATATATATATATATATATATATATATATATATATATATA
>CAIGQQ010039592.1:312427-323182 GCA_903798035.1 Danio albolineatus | reverse complement strand
TAATAATAATAATAATAATAATAATAATAATAATAATAATAATAATAGACAAAGCAAACAACCATCTAATTTTGACATCAGCCAAGTATTTAAATTATTTGATATTTTAAGGTGGGTTTTTTTCAGTTACAATTTGATCTTTTTCTTCTTTTAATGCCTTTGGTGGTCTAGGTTTATCAAACAAATATATTAAATAATTCAATGAAATATTTAAACCATCCAAATAATTTAGAAACAAACAAGTGTCTCTATGAATAAATCACTGAATCATTGACAGTAACCAAACACTGCAGTGTTACTCTGAGACGCGTAAATCTTCAACTCTGGCTTAGTTTACGTATGCAATATTACTTATGGTCATGAAAAAAACAGCAATATAAACATTCTAAACATTTTAATACACATTTTAGTTTTTAGCTTTTAAATATTATCGTAAACCTACATCCTACATCCTCCAAGATATGCAGTTATGTTGCCCTCCACTTTTCCTTTACATAAAGTTGCCAACTAATTAAAAAATTAGAAAACAATCACAGCTAATAAACCCAAAAGAACGGCAGTCCCAGAGGTCAGGGTACCTGTATCTGAACTTGTCCATGGCCACAGAGAGGTGTGTGGGGTTCTGGGGATGGCAGGTGTAGGTATTGTGGTCATTCTCAGGCAGCAGGTCAACATCATGCAGGAAAATACAGCTCCAGTCCTCCTCCTTCAGCACCTCACGCACTCCAACATTCAGCAGCTTTGCTCGGTTAAATGTGGAGTTCCCTGTCTGAGAACACACACCATGGAGAAAACAAATACACTCCTCAGCAAGAATAAAAACACTAACATACCGTAATAATAAACTATGAACAGTACTGGTCAACAGCTGGAAATGTGTAAGATTATATATTTCAAAACAAGTCTATACACCAAAGCTGCATTTAACGGAGTAAAAATGTAACATTGTGAAATATTATTACAATTTGAAATAACTTTTCTTATAGACTGTAGTAAGGCTGCACAATACTGGAAAGAAATTTTATTTTTCCATGATCAATATTGCAATATCAATATAAATTCTGAAGATGACTTCTAACTGTTTTGAAAGAATGTATCATTTTTTATTGATTGTGATGATTTTGTAGGGGAGTGAAGCTATAACTAACCTAAAATAATGACAATTACCATTGTTTTGAAAAAGGTTTTTGATCCATTTCAAATGTTATAGTCTTAATTAGAGAAATAATTTATTACAATCAATCTTTGTTTACAAATTTTAACATTTCAAGTGCCCAGATTGTTCAAATTAGATTGAAATCATGCATAATCACAGACATTTCAACAAACGTTCACTCTTAGGGTTAAACTTTGTTCTGAACAGATTTCTGTTTATAGTGCCAACTTGGCATTGCAGATCCTGCGATGTGACTATTGCAGATTCGCACATTGTGATATCGATGCTGAAACGATATATTGAGCAGCCCTAGACTGTAGTTTTAAATAAGAATTTTCAGCAAAGTTACACCAATCTGCAGTGTCACATGATTCTTCAGAAATCACTCTAATTTGCTGATTTACTACTTTATTATGATGTTCTTACTAATGACACTCAATTATTATTTTGCCCCGATCAGGTCTTTTTTGCCCTCGAGTCAGAGACATTTGATTTTGAGTATCTACCAATATCAAAACCTGATCTGATACTTTTATAATACAAAAAAAAAGAAGAATGTTCCTTATGTTTTATTTAATTCACCTTATTTTAAAATTCAACAACTCTGTTAACAAACAGAGTACTTCTGTGAGGTAGCTTGAAGGAGGCAATGTTATGGCAATGTTGTCGTCATCAATTTTATAATACCTACAGACTGTAGTCATACTCACGCTTTCTGCTTCAAGCTTCTTTCGTGTTCTATTTTGCAGACATTTAACCAATAGCGTCTCTGAAACAAAGTAATTTCTTCAAAAACATGTAATTTCTTACTGCTTCTGTGTGAAGTCAAGAAAGTAGTCTAACTATGTGCCACCGCATAACTATAGCTGTGTTCAAAAATGAGATATCATATATACCAGGGATCATTAAACTTGTTCCTGGAGGTCCGGTGTCCTGCAGATTTTAGCTCCAACCCTAATCAAACACACCTGAAGAAGCTAATCAAGCTCTCACTAAATAAACTTGAAACATCCAGGCAGGTGTTTTGAGACAAGTTGGAGCTAAAGCCTGCAGGACACCGGACCTCCAGGACTGATCGGGAGGTAACGTCCGATTCCCGATTTCAGATCATGTAATCAGATCCGGACATCCCTAATTATTAATAATGTTTTTTTTAGATTTATAAATGGTAAAAACATTTTTTCCCGGCGTTATAGTGTAGTGGAAACTGTGATGTGTTTTCTTTTTAGAATTCTTGAATGAAGAGAAAGTTTAAAATGATATTTTACAAAATAAAGTCGATACTTTCACTCTTTAGTGTTTACATTTATGTTTTTGGTATAAATAAAAGTAAATATATTTTTAATGGTAATTTTACATGATGCTGTCTCTCAATTTCCACAACAATTATGAAGCGACCTGACCCGTTTAATGATCATAATAAAAGTTTCTTGAGCAGCAGTCCATAATATTATAATGCTTTTAGAAGGAGAATGAAGACTGGAGTAATGATGCTAAAAATAAACTTTACATACAAACATTGCTACATATAATAAAAAAGTTACTTTAAATCATCATAACATTTCACAATTGGATAGTTTGTACTGTATTTTTGATCAAACAAATGCAGCCTTGGTGAGCAGAATAGGTCTCTTTTGAAAGAAATCTTACTGATATCAAAACATCAGAGTTTGTTTACTTTTCTAAACAGCATAATAAGAATAGGAGACCTGATGGACGATGTAAATGGCGTAGTGGAGCTGCTGGCGCTGCAGGAAGGGGTGCAGATGGTAGAGGAGGGTGCGGAGGTGGCTCTGCCGGTTTCGGTAAGGCACCACGATGGCGGTGTGGTGCCGCGGCTCACAGTCTGGCGGGCGGTAATGTCCCCCTGAGGTCACCAGCGGGTTCTTCTCTTTGATCTCCTCCAGGGACGGGGGTGACGAGAGGTGGACAGAAACGGGACCCACTGGAACACAGGAGGAGAACATACGTTGTGGTCATTGTGGAACATACAAAAACTGGTTTTGGTCTACAACAGCAAATGATAAATGGCATTATTTATTCATAATTTATTTAATACATCAGGACATGTCTGTTTTAAGTATATTTCAAGTATATTTAATGCAATCAATTACAAGCTTATTTTGAGCTTATTTAAACATCAGATTGGCTTCCTCAACAGATATGCATTTCTCAAAGATGAACTATTGTACATAAATCACTTAACAGAGACAATTGTGCATCGCAGGTCATTTGACAGATAAATGGGCAGTCATGAAAGTCTGTGCTTACGGTCTTTGCACACTGAAGTCTGAAATTTTTGTATTCGTTATAGTGTCCTCAAAATTTGTCTGATGTGTATTGATTAATTTGCAAATGGGAAAAAAAAACTTGTCCAGTGGTAATGAAAATTTTGAATACTATATTTAAACGTGATCATCACAACATTCATTCATTCATTTTCTTGTCGGCTTAGTCCCTTTATTAATCCGGGGTCGCCACAGCGGAATCAACCGCCAACTTATCCAGCATATTTTTTACGCAGCGGATGCCCTTTCCTGCCGCAACCCATCTCTGGGAAACATCCATACACTTTCACACTCATACACTACGGACAATTTAGCCTACCCAATTCACCTATACCACATGTCTTTGGACTTGTGGGGGAAACCGAAGCACCCGGAGGAAACCCACGCAACCACGGGGAGAACATGCAAACTCCACGCAGAAATGCCAACTGACCCAGCCAGGGCTCGAACTAGTGACCTTCTTGCTGTAAGGCGAACGTGCTACTCACTACGCCACCGTGGCGCCATCATCACAACATAAGGTCGAATTAATTTTTTAATGTGCGAAAATTTCAGAAGTGCGATGTGAGCATATGTGTCTATTAAAATACACAGTTTATCTGTACATACTGTGTACTCTACATGTTTTACTAGTCTGTGAGTGATGGGAGGTCTATGTGCATTTACTTTTACTATACAAATACACACATTTACAAGAACAAAAATTGTGTCTTTTGAATACTAACAATGTCTATCGGCTGACTGAATACTTTTCTGTGTAAGCTGTTAGGGTGATCATGCATTGACAATGGTTTGAACCATTATAGGGACAGTCAAATTTATATAAAATTATTTTATTATTATTTTAAGCTACAGAACTATTTTCCACTAGATCCCATATCCACTATCTCCACTATTTTAAGGGCTGAACTAGGGCAGGGTGATTAATTGAAAAGTAATCGAAATCAACATTCAGAACCTACAAACGATCTAATTTTTTCAGGTTGATTTTTCCGATTACTTTCCCTACCGCCTGTGAAGTCACGTGACCCCGCTCTGTTAAGGTTGATTTATACAGTACTTCTGCAGCCACTTTGCACTAACATCTGATTTCTGGTCAAGTGGGACAATGGACCCATTCTTGAGCCTTTACTTTGCACTACATTGACGATGATTGGAAGCTGCGCCATAGATGCCTTGAGACGGCATATTTTCCATTGAATTAAAACTGTTATTTACACTGATATATTTGTTTACAAAAGATGCAAGAAATGCATTTTTTAAAATATTATTTACAGGATTTACTTTTAATATGAAAAACATTGTTGTTAGAAAAAAAACTAAAAAGTTATTTATTTTCACTTTTTTATTAGAAAAAAAGTGACAGTTGATTTTAGGCAATGTGTGTTTTAATTTCATTATGTTCAATAAATAATCTTAGATAGTAGATGGGCCCTATCATACACACGGCATAATAAGGCGCATGATGTGTTTGCCATGATTTGTTGCTATTTTCAGACCAGCGCAACCCTAAATTGCAAATAAATAAATAAAAGCAATTCCTAAATAGCAAATCCATTTTCTTATTCCCTTTCCACTTATTCCACAGCGGAATGAACCACCAACCTATCCAGCACATGTTCCACACAGCGGATGCCCTTCCAGCTGCAACCCATCTCTAGGAAACACCCATACACACACATACACTATGGACAGTTTAGCCTACCCAATTCACCTATACCACATGTCTTTGGATTTGTGTGGGGAACTGGAGCACCCGGAGGAAACCCACGCAACCACAGGGAGAACATGTAAACTCCACACAGAAATGCCCACTGACCCAGCCAGGGCTCGAACCAGTGACCTTCTTGCTGTGAGGCGATTGTGCTACAAAAATGATTATTTTTTACATAAATATAAAAACTAGGGCTGTCAAAATTAGCGCGCTAACACACGCCGATTAATTTGAAATATTTAAGTTGTTAAAAAAATTAACGCATTTAACACAGTGGCAGTTTTTTTTTAATTTCCTGTTGTGGCTTTTACGGGGTTGTATTCCATGGCGCAGGGCATTGTGGGTGTGTAGTTCGCCACGCATGCAGTTGAATGTGAGCGCGCGCTGTGTGTGTGTGCGCGGTGAAGTAGAGGGAGAAAGTTTGATCCGGTTTTGTGTTGTTTACTCCTGTAATTCCACCCGGGAGCTGTTTTGGAATGTGAAGCTGAAAGCACTAAAGGAAGTAAAAGAAGGGCATGCATCGAGTACTTTTGTCTGTCTCATCATTTGCACGAGCCTGTGAGTTAATGAGCTGTTACATAGAGGTCCATAGAGGTTACCGGGCGATAATGTGGATCCATGTAAATGTACTCAGTGATGTGCCAGATGATGTCGCAAGCTGCCAAAGACAGCCCATTCCTCTCTAAGTTGATTCCAAGCACCCTCAAATGTTTCATTAAGTTTGACGTGTTTCCCCCTACACGCAACGTTTGTAAAGCGTCTGCTTCCCGTTGCTGTATCAGAATCCTTGCTTGAGAAATACAGTCATACTTTAAGAACCGGTGCAGGGTGATGATTTGAAGGGAGTGTGTGTCTCTGTGTGTGTGTGTGTGTGTGTGTGTGTGTGTGTGTGTGTGCGCGTGCGTGCGTGTGTATGCGTGTGTGTGTGTGTGTGTGCGTGTATGTGTGTGTTGTCACCTGATAACGTCAACAGACAGTACTGTCTTATAGCAACTGGCTAATGTTAAGGAGGACTAAGCAAAATTGTTTCTACTTTATAATGAATGTTCTCAACTCGCAAAACAACTTTACAATGAATACAATTGTTTGTATTCAATACTTTATTATTGTTATTTTTTTTCTCCAATTTCCATATATGCAATGCCTGTATTATGGACTTTTTTTTAGTTCACTTACAATCCAACATGGAAATAATTTTTGTTTGTTATTGGCATTGATTGTTTTAAAAAGTAAATGGAACTTACATGCCTGTGTTTTTATTTCTGTAATAAATACGGCTTTTCGTGATAATCATGATTAATCACAGACAAAAGTGTGATTAATTAGTTAATTTTTTTAATCAATTGACAGTCCTAATAAAAACCACTACCTCCATGCCTTTTTCATGTCGGGTTTTTGTCCAGTTTATTCATGACAATTTGCATTTTTATTATAATGTTACTTTAATTATCAGTATTATTTATTATATGCATATTTATATTTGTTTTAATAAAAACAAGTTTAGATTTATCCGCCTGTCGGGTTTCGGAGACGTATATGTCACCATATGGGGAATAAGAATAGGACGTGCGTTGGGATATAACTCAGTTATTATTGTTCATTTGTTCCAGCATTTGTTTGCGGGAAATTAGAACTGAGTTTAAAAATACTTTTGAAACAAATCTTTGAGCTTAACAAATGAAATTATATATGTAAGCTAATGGATGTCTTCAGTGAAGTGCTTACAACACTGTATCCCTATCCACAAAAGTAAACAGTGAAAGTAAAGAGGCCGAATGGCGGAGGCTCATTCTTGGTGCGACACAAATGACTCTTAAAGGGAATGGGAGATGAGACTCTGATTGCTTTAATGCATGTTATGCCCAAAACACACCCATAACTCATTAAGAAAATAAGCACAACCCTGTTAGACCATACGCTGCAGCGCAAACCGTATTTTTCCATCCTTAAAAATAGCAAAAGAGGATTTGAACATGCCGTTAATGCTTTTGCGCCACTCGCTTTAGATTTTGCGCCGAGATTGTTAAAATAGAGCCTAGTGTTCGCCTCCTTTAATTATTTTACAATCAAGTAAAGCACCCTTCAGTCAAAAATCTATCACTTTTAATATGTGAGCATATTTACTGTATAAAACTTTTCAGTGAACAATGAGGGTAAAAAAATAATAATTAATTAAATAATCATTCATTAATTGTAATAGAGTCAAAATGTTCCATTAATGTTTAATTAAAATCAAGATTTTGATTTTAGGCCAAATCGCCAAGCCCTAGGTTGAACCACCCAACTTTTTGATTTTTTCAAGGGCGAATAAAGTGTTAATTAGAGTGGTCAACAAACTGATTACTGTAATAATAATGTTTTGCCAATGTGGTTTACCAATTAAGTATTTCAATAAGCTGACTGCTGTGAGTTTTCAGTGTACTGAAGTGTACGTAATTGTGTACAGTGTGGATTTATACTGCACATACCCAGTAGTGGCGAGGGCAGTGAACAGTCCCTGAGCTGCTGTTCTGCTCCGCTGGGGCCGGGATGGTGGAGCAGTAGAGAGGTGAGGTTGGTGTAAACATCATGTGGCCGAGAGTAGTCGATCTCAGGCTCGGTGGAGTGAACCAAAACAGACACCAGGCCACGGAAGCCTCCCAAAGAGAAGTAGAGGACGAACGCGAACTGGAAGCCCACCAACAGAGCCAGAGTGCAGGGGGAGTCCAGCGCTCGACCGCAGCAAACCATCATGACATCCGCAGGACGGGACAGTCAAAGGGGGAGGACAAGGGAGAGGCGAGAGAAGAGAGATGGGGTGAGGACAGAGCCACAGGCATGAGAGAGTGGAAGGATAACGGGGGTGACGAGGAGAAATAAAGTTAGCTCAGTGAGCTAAGAGAATGGAAAGACATCTATGACATGAGTGGGAGTCACTGGAAAAAAAACAGAGGAAACACAAAAATCAATAGTGACAGATCCATCACATCTAACTACAAAGAAGAACTTTAAAGTGCCAGCGAGCCCGGGATCAATGCCAGAGCTCAGATGATTTTTGTTTGCGTGAGTGTATGTGTGGTTGGGGGGGTCATTCCTGTTACAAAGCACCTTTGAAAAATAATTTGCACACTTTGTCATTTCTATAAATGGACTTTACGAGTTTAGACAACTGTTACACCTGAATGTTTGCATGAAATAACACATGATAAATGATTCTCTTCAAAAATGTATGGATTTATTTTTATAGTGGTATGGAAATAAAAACGTAAAGTCAATCATTCAGTGAGGGGCTTGTCACAGACAATCTAAAGGTAGTTTTAAAACATGTTGATATTTTCATAAAAGTAACCATTTCACCTAGCAAAATGAGGTGATTTTTATCATAGTTGTTTAGTTGTAATTATGTGTGATCTGGCATAAGCAAACGTATACTTAAACTTTTTTTAGTCAAAACCACAAATATGATACTGATTGTATGCAATATTTCAACCACCCAGAAGCTATTAATGGGTGTTTCATACCAGACACAATATTTCCTCTTTTCCAATGCTCTAAACAGCACATTCCTGAATGAATCAATTTCTGATTAATTTAAGGGCACCTGTTTTAACCCTTTTTCAAGGTTTAAGATTTAAAGTTTCAGCTCAAAACACTCATCAGATTATTTATTATACCTTTCAGAATATTGGAAATTTTCTGCTCTGAACACTATATAGCTATTTTTATTGACTGTGCCTTTAATGCTAGTTCTCCCCGTCCACCGTTCCCAAGTGCCTGTCAGAGTGTGCCTCAATCTCTGGCCACGTGCGTCAGATACACAGCACAATGACAAACATGAAGGAAGCAGATCTAACATAACCTTATTATTTGATGTCGTTGTTTTGGAAGTAATTCAAGCCTTTCCGCTACGATGAGTCACACCCGAACATCGTTACAAACTTCACGCACATACACACAGACACACACCTACACTGCGCACGTTTAACTTTGCACTGTTTTTGTATAGCAAATGTGACGGGATACATGTTAATATCCACTGCTCTATGGACATCCGTTATGTTAATGTACAAAATAAACCTGATTTAACATCCCCAAACAGGGATTGAAGCATCTTCTATAATAATAGTCCTGACACGAGGCTGTGGTGATAAAGACAGTTAAAAATAAATAAATAAATAAATAAAAATCGCTGAAATTCATTACAAATATGCACTGTTTTAAAAACGTTTTAAAACTCACTCTGGATAACGTTTAATGATTATCACAGCGAGCCGAACAGATCTTTTAATCCCGGTTGCTTTGTGCACGTCCTGTCTTGTTGATATGATTATACGTGTTACTATGGAGACATGTTAATACGGAGCTATTTCACATTATTTCCATGTATATAACTATATTTTTACAAAAAATATTGGTTACACCAATTGACACAAACCAGTTACACGACCTGACCATGTTGCAAACATGACTGAAATTGACAGTGAAAATCAAGAATGATAGTAAACAATTTAGCTAAAGTGGTTTTACATTTAAAGGCCTAACTAGGTTAATTAGGCAAGTCATTGTATAACAGTGGTTTGTTCTGTTGATAATCAAAAACAATATTTAAGGGGGCTAATAATATTGACTTTTAAAACTGCTTAAAAACTTAAACTTTCTCAATTAGAAACAAATACATACAAAATACTGTGAACATTTTCTTGCTCTGTTAAACATCACTTGGGAAATATTTAAAAAAGAATAAAAATAAATAACAGGGGGGTGGCACAGTGGCTAAGTGGTTAGCACAGTTGCCTTCCAGCAAGAAGATTGCTGGTTCGAGTCATGGACGGACCAGGAGGCCTTCCTGTGATAAGTTTGCATGAGTTTCCTCTGGGTGCTCCAGTTTCCCCCACAGTCAAAAGATTTGTGGTATAGCTGAATTGGAGAAACTAAATTGGCCGTAGTGTATGAGTGTGTGCGAATGAGAGAGTGCGTCCATTATATTAGGTGAATAGAAACATGGATTAACATTTTTAAAAAATCATTCATGTTGAGCAGCATAATTATTTTATCCTAGGTTTACAGAGCTTTAATAGTAAGGTTGTGGATTAAGAACCACTTTCTCAATACATAAATAATGCAACACTATGAACCCAAATAGTTCCAAAAAGTAGATTAATTTATATAGCATTTTTAATCAGCATCATGAACTAATGATATTTGACTAGATTGGAACCCACAGAGCCTTTTTGCAACTTATTGTAAAAACTTAGTTTCTAAACCTCCTAAAATGTCTGGGATTCAACTTTTGGTTTCGCTTTGTAAAGCGAGAGAAACATTAAATAATTTATTCTTTAATGTAAACGACTCACTTTGTAATGTAAACTAAAAACTTTACTATATACTCGGAGAGGATGAAATGGGTGACGATTAATCAACACATGTACCTTATTTAAATAATATACACTTTAATATTGTAATTATTTTTATTTTTAGAGATATTGTCTGTTTTTATTCCCTTTACTGTAATCTATTTCTAACATTTTACATATCTAAAATGCTTTGGCATTTAAGTTTGCTTTGAACTTAAGAGAGAGAGAGAGAGAGAGAGAGAGAGAGAGAGAGAGAGAGAGAGA
>CAIGQQ010039592.1:284523-308073 GCA_903798035.1 Danio albolineatus | reverse complement strand
ACTAAGACGAAAAGAAAATTAAAGAATAAATATATATATATATATATATATATATATATATTAGTAGTTCATTTTTTTTTTCCCATGTGTAAATCATATCACACAAACTGATTCCTGAAAGACCCCAGTGACAGACGAGTCTTTGCATTGATCCCGGGGGCCAGCTGAACACCCACCATGACCTACTCACACCTGCAGCTTCTCCACGATGGACGTCCAGTGTTTTCCAGCCCCCTGCACCTAGGCTAGACTGCAGCTCTGCACAACAATTTTGACCAGACGAGAAACGGTTTTGTCCAACTGAGCCTGGTTTCTCTCTAGGTTTTCCTTCACTTTCGTCAATTGGAGAAGTTTTGTTCCTCGCCACTGTCGCCGCTGCCTTGCTTGGTTTGGGACTTATGGAGCTGCACATCGATGGATTTGCTCTTCCGTGTTTGGATTTTCAGCAGTGAAAATTAAACCACACTGAACTGAACTAAACTGAACTTGAATCTGAAAGCTGGACTGACAGTTTACTACAACTTTACTACAACTTCTATGTTAAGCTGCTTTGACAATCTACATTGTAATAGGGCTACAGAAATAATCATGAAAAACATGCTCTCTACACAAACACACACACACTCTACTATATTTGTGTAACATAAACTAATAAAACACTGAAAAAAGATTAACTCCACAATATTTGAATCGATTCATAGGTCATTTGAATTTTTCTGTAATCTGTATTCTCTGCCATGATGTGCAACATGCATAATGAAACACAAATACTGTCCTTGATAATGTAATCGATCAATATTTGCTTTATTGACAAACTAGGAGACATTCTTGTTCAACAAGAAGAGCATTGCAAACGTTTTATTTCACTGAACTCACCAAACTCGCGTTAACTCAAGTTTTATTAGTCACAGCTTTCAAACCATGATGGTACGCCAGGTCTGCTCCTGAAGTCAAGCTGAAAGAGATTTTATTTGAACATGCAGCAGTGTGCGGCACATGCAGGGTCACTGCCAATGAGAACTTGACAATAACAACACAACACAAAGAAAAGATGTGGAATTCTGTGCAAAACAACATAACATTACAATCCTTTTACTGAACGGCTCTCGAACCCAAGACGGCTGGGCAAGAGCATCAGGTTTTTGGCTGAATGAATCTTGAAGACATAATTATATTGTGTCTGTATACAGTTCCTCCATTGCCCTAAAGTACTCCCACAACTATAAGACCCCTGAAGCAAGGAAGCAAGGCAATGACACATAAAAAAAGTAAGCTAAAACTTGACAAACAACACAAACAGTATACACTCATTATAAGCACCATAAATTTAACATCTATACTGCAGATTCAACCTTCCCCTTTTTAACATCCCATACAAACGTCACTATATAATACAACAAACTAATATGAAGTAATAATACACATTAATAATATTATTATAAAAGTGTCGAGCGATCAAAGAGCCCTTGCAAAGTGAAAATGTTTAGAGTTTAACATAAAATTCTTTTAAACCAATCACCCTTATCCTGTTTCACCCAAAACTGAAAACTGTCACTATTTACACACCATTCACTTGTCACAAACCTGCTTGAGTTTTTCTTTCTGTTGAACATAAAAGAGGCTATTTTGAAAACTGCTGAAAACCGGTAACCACTGACTTTTGATGTTCTTCCTACTATAAACGTCAATGGTTACAGGTTTCCAACATTCTTCAAAATCCTTCTTTTTAGTTCAATAGAAAAAAAAGAAACTCATAAAGGTTTTTGAAACCATTTGAGAGTGAGTAAATATTGAGTGCAGTTTCATTTTTGGGTGAGTTATTTCTTTTAAGTGTATTTTTAAGTATTTTTAAGTGCAAATAATAACGTTTATTGTTTTAGTCTGTAGCCTTAACAAACATCTAAAGATAGACGATGCTTTTCACACTGTGCTTGACATCTGTTTATTGTATTTTTCTAATTACCACACTCTTATTCCACACATGTAATTTAGAAGCAGGTGAGCACTGCTTTTTACCTGGGACTTTGAAACCCTCTTATTGAGTAGCGTTAGCATCACTTTTACACTTTTAATTCCACATTAAGGCTTTTCACACTTAAACTAGTTAACCCTGGGTACTTGTAAACCCCGGGTCAAAAAAACTCTGGTTTATCTTGCTTTACGTTTCACACTTACACAATAAACCTTGAGTTAACATTAAATCCTGGTTATTTGTATGATGTTTCAAACTGCACTGTCCTAAAAATAATACTTTTCGAAAAATATTCTAAAAGGTGGCTGAAGTAGCGGTTCATACCGCTGTGGTGACCCCTGGTAGAGACTATGCTTAAAGAAAATGTCTGAATGAAGTTGATTTAAGCAACAATGTCATCATTAATTCCCTGAAGGACCTTTCAGTCGATGATTCTTAAAAGAACAATTTATTTTCTTGTTAAAGTATCTGTAAAACAAAGCTAAATTTATTTTAATGACCTAAAACACATAAACATATATATATATTATTTGATTTTTTTCTATGTTTTGTGTCATGGAAAAGATTAAAGTTAAAGGTTCTTAATAAAACAGTCGGCCCAGATAAAGAACCTTTATTTTCAAATAAGTACACTTGCAAATCTTTGTTTGACCTCCATATTTGCTCATTGACTGTAAAAATGAAGCACACGCAGTATAAACTGTATATTGTCCAAATCCCTGTTAAACGTGGCACATGATTGGCTGTCTGTTGCCTCTAGGCAAAACATTTTAACACTGCATTGTTTTAAAGCGCACGTCTGGCTCTGCAATGCAGAGTTAACAGCACAAAAGAGGTGCTGATGCTTCCCTGCTTCACCGCTTCATAATCCTGGATAAAAAGCAGCGCTAAGTCTGCTTGTAAATCACAAGATAAATATTTCTCTCCCTTCATTTAAACAAAATCAGCCAATCAGGTAATGCAATACTGTTTGCCTACAAGGACGTTAACCTGGGGGTTTCGAATTGTACATTGTGTAAGGTATGAATACCCAGGATTAAATTTAACACAGGGTTAAATAGATTGTTTACCCAAAAAAAGACTCACTATTTACTCTCCCTCAAGAGGTTCCAAACCTTTATGAATTTCTCTTGTCTGTTGAACACAACAGAAGATATTTTGAAGAATGTTTTTTTGAAGAAACTGGTAAGCACTGACTTTTATAGCAGAAAAAAGAAATAGTATGGAAGTCAGCTGTTACTGGTTTCCAACATTTTCCTAAATATCTCCATTGTGAATGGTGAGTAAATAAAAATGTTCAGTTTTGACGGAACTATACCTGTAACTAGGTCAAGAGAAAAGCCTTAGTAAAAACTATTTAAAATCTTTTTGTTGACACCGGTTTGGCTCTCATACAAGTTTGTGTCTGTTTTATTTCAATTCCAGCATTAATATTTAACCTCAAATTTATCATCTTCTATTTCTTATAGTTTCCGAACTGAATGGCCAGTCGGTCAGCAACGCAGCGGAAAGTGGCAGGCTGCACTTCCCAATAGTTCACCGGGTTCCCATACAGGCTGATGCCATGATAGAAGTTCCTTTTCATGCCAAAACCTCGAGGGCAGAAGTCATTGACATCCACTTGACTGATGTTGTTGGAATGAAGGTAAGCCACCTGAAAAAGAAGCAAAAAAAGATAAATCAATAACTGCACATGTGCGAATGGGATTCTTTTTGTTCAGCGGCTTGATATCTGGCACCTGCAGGTACTTCATGTCTGGCAGGCCCTTCGGGACGCGGGTCAGCCGGTTGTTTTCCAAATGCAGCTCCCTCAGATTAGAGACGTATGATAAGCTGCCATTCTCAATCATGCGGATCTGGTTGAAACCCAGACCCAATCTGGCAAACAAGGACAAACACAACAATGAATAAGCAACAGACAAAAGACAGGCCGCACACGTTGTGACAGACATCTAGTGAGGTGGAAACACAATAGACTGGAAAAACTGTGAACAGGCACTGGGTCAAATGAGCCCTCCAGGACAAGCAGCACGAAAAAAGAAATCCAGCACATGCAGGATCTTTAATTAACAACAGATTTTGTGCGACACCAGTTGCAGGGTAAGTTTTCGTTTTAAAAATGGCACAATTTTCTTTGGTTTGTATTTTGGTTTTCAATTTTTGTGTTGGCTTCAAAAGCACATATATGTATTTTTACGTTTTCTATTATTTTAATAACATTTTTTTTGTCTCATATATTCCAAACAAGATTCAAGATTAATTACTGTATAAGGTCACACTTTATTTTGATAGTCCGTTTGTTGAATTTAAGTTACATTGCATCTACATGCCAACTAATTCTCATTAGATTATAAGTAGACTTTTAGGTTGGGGTTGGGGTTAGAGTTAGTGTAAGTTGACATGTATTTGCAAAGTTTCTTCTAGTCAGTTAAATGTCTATTGAATGTCAGTATCAACAGATATTAGGCAGACAGTCTACTAATACTCAAATGGACCATCAAAATAAAGTGTGAAATTCAACATCACAAAAGATACGATGCAGAATGAAATTACATCGTATCTGTATATTCGATACACAAATAATTTGATCCTGGACTACAAAGCCGTCTTATGTTGCCAGAAATAGTCAAGAATACATTTTACAGGACAATTACATTTTCCTTAATGCTAAAAATCATTAGTATATTAAGTAAAGTCTGTGTTCTATGAAGAATTTTAGTAAATTTCCTGTAAATATATGGAAACTCAATTTTTGATTAGTAATGCACACTGCTAAGCACTTTATTTATTCAACTTTAAAAGCAATTTTCTCATTCATTTATTCATTCTTTTTTTTTTGGCTTAGTCCCTTTATTAATCCGTGGTCGCCACAGTGGAATGAACCGCCAACTTATCCAGCATTTGTTTTACGCAGCGGATGCCCTTCCAGACGCAACCCATCTCTGGGAAATATTCATGCATTCTCATTCACACACATACACTATGGACAACTTAGCTTACCCAATTCACCTGTACCGCATATCTTTGGACTGTGGGGGAAACCGGAGCACCCGGAGGAAACCCACGCAACCACGGGGAGAACATGCAAACTCCACACAGAAATGCCAACTGACCCAGCTGAGACTCGAACCAGCGACCTTCTTGCTCTGAGGCAACAGCACTACCTACTGCGCCACCATGTCGCCCCACAATTTTCTCAATATTTACATTTTTATTGAACGCTTAAATTTCAGATTTTAAAATGGTTGCATCTCAGCCAAATATTTTCCAATATCCTATCAAACCAAACATCAGTGGAAAGCTTATTTAGGATTGGTCTATGGTCGCCAATGAGAAATATTTTACACGGACCCCTAATAAAAAATATTTTGTTATTTTGTTGTTTTGTTTATTTTTGTGGTTGTATTTAATTGTGTTTGTTCATGAGCTGTGTGATTTACTAAGTTTAATTGTATTAGTCAAGACTATGTGATTTATCCATTATATTATTTGTGACGGCGCCACGGTGGCGTAGTGAGTAGCACGTTCGCCTCACAGCAGGAAGGTCGCTGGTTCGAGCCCCGGCTGGGTCAGTTGGCATTTCTGTGTGGAGTTTGCATGTTCTCCCCGTGGTTGTGTGGGTTTCCTCCGGGTGCTCCGGTTTCCCCCACAGTCCAAAGACATGTGGTACAGGTGAATTGGGTAGGCTAAATTGTCTGTAGTGTATGAGTGTGGATGTGTGTGTGTGAATGTTTCCCAGAGATGGGTTGCGGCTGGAAGGGCATCCGCTGCGTAAAAAATATGCTGGATGAGTTGGCGGTTGATTCCGCTGTGGCGACCCCAAATTAATAAAGGGACTAAGCCGACAAGAAAATGAATGAATGAATGAATGAATGAATTATTTGTGACCTTAATGTTGATACTGGAATACACTGTTGTAATTTATTGTTGTATATTATTTAGTTATTAGGTCTGGTAAACGTCTGTTGTCTTCCAATCTGCCTTCTATGTTGAGATCCAAAGAATTGATGTAAAAATAAACCAGTCAGTAGAAATAAAGACTCTTGCGAGTTTGTTGTTGAAGGTAGCTTCAATAATAATAAAAGATGTTTTCAGCATCTATAATACTCATTAATTCATTTTCTTTTCAGCATAGTCCCTTTATTAATCTGGGGTCACCACAGCGGAATGAACCACCAACTAATCCAGCATTTGTTTTACGCATTTGGATGCCCTTCCAGCCGCAACCCATCACTGGTAGACATCCATACATCCTCATTCACACACATACACTACAGACAATTTAGTTTACACGATTCACCTATACCGCATATCTTTGGACTGTGGGGAAAACCTGAGCACCCGGAGGAAACCCACTCTAACACGGGGAGAACATGCAAACTCCACACAGAATTGCCAACTGACCCAGCCGAGACTCGAACAAGCGACCTTCTTGCTGTGAGGTGACAGCAATACCTACTGCGCCACCGTGTTGCCATCTATAATACTTTAAAGCTTAAATATCAAAACAGGTGCAGCACATGATGACGGTAAAATGTGCCACTGCGGGTACATTAAGCAGTAAATTGTGAACGCCATCAGTCTGGCATCTCTAGAGCATTTATGATTGAGCATTGCACTGGAGATACTGCACTAGAGAGCAGTTAGACTCTATATTTGACAAAGTATGCAAATGTAAAAGCATTTAATCTTCAATATAAGTATTTATATATATATTTTTTGTTGTTGTTGTTGTTGTTGTTTTTTGTGTTGTCTTTGCATTGTTTTTAGACACTTTCATGCTAAACACTGGATAATCATTGTGATTTTATAAGGTTGATATCATTTAAACCATCCGCTTTTGTCAAATTACCAAATTAGATCATCAATAATTTATTTTTTTTTAAAAATGAGATTTTTTTTTGCTGTAATTCAGTTGATTTGATTTTAGTTTATATGAAGTTCACACAGAACATTTCTTGCATTTCACTTCACTGCTTTTCTATTGTTTTTCTATGTAACAAGCACTAGACTGATATTTCTCCATGCAAAGTATTTTTTATTGTTTAATTGATGGCTCTGCATCTTTTGCAAACATTTTAGAGGTTACACACTGCTTATTAAGCTTTTTAATGCAGAGTTTTCACATAACAGATTTTCAGGTGACTACCATGTGCTATATGTCTATCTATGTTTACCTAAGACTTTAAAATATAACTTTATTTTACATAAGAATTCCATATCAAGCAAATGCTGTCTCAAACTGAAAATATCATAAGCATGGTCTATTTTTATCGCCTCATCATTTAGCTTTCACACACCAGGTGGCGCTGTTGCTTTATAGAGAGCCTAACAGAAAGGGAAAAAATGCAAGCTGTATGTTTGGAGAAATGAGGTGCTTCACCTGTACAGGTGTTTGTAGCGTCTTAGGTCCTCCAGTTCAATGGCTTGGATCTGGTTGTTGTCCAAGTGGAGCTCATGAAGACTGTCAGGGAGATCTGGAAAGACAGGGACATTTATCATTTGATAATTGGAAGTAGCACCATATCTCTGCTCTTAATATGATATTAAAACACGCAAATTGTGATTTATTATTGGGAATATGAAAGTCATTCAAGTGGGAAATTGCATAGTGCTATCTGTCTTTTATTAGACAAGCTTTCAGTATTTAATGACATTAAAGGGATAGTTCACCCGAAAATTTAAATGTGCAGTTTATATACTCACTCTCAGACCATTCATAATGTAAGTGACTTTTATTCTTCTGTTTAACATTAAAGTAGATGTTTAGCTGAAACCAAGGTCAATGACTACTGACACTATGAGAGTAAAAAAAAACAAATAAAAAATATATATTTTTCATTCATTCATTCATTCATTCATTCATTTTCTTTTTGGCTTAGTCCCTTTATTAATCTGGCCAACTTATCCAGCATATGTTTTACACAGCGGATTCCCTTTCAGCTGCAACCCATCACGGGGAACCATATATACACCTTCATTCATACACATACTCAAGGGACAATTTTAGCTTACCCAATTCACTTATACCACGTCTTTGGACCTGTGGTGGAAACCGGAGCACCCAAAGGAAACCCACACGAACACGGGGAGAACATGCAAACTCCACACAGAAAAGCCAACTGACCCAATTGAGGCTCGAACCAGCGACCTTGTTGCTGTCAGACAGCAGCGCTACCCACTGCGCCACCGCTTCACCCCAAAATTGTTTTAAAAAGTTTTAAATTATTGATGATACACTGAGGTCTTATTAAACAAAATAATCAATTAATGCAAGAAACTAAACTTTATTTACAACATTACAACCTTATAAAAAGGTCCTGAGCATGTTCATCACAGTTTGCAGTGTGAGTTTCTTGTTGCATAATATAGACTGCAGTATCCACACTCCAGACTGCCATGAACATGCTCAGGACTATTTGCTGAGGCTGTGGATTCACCCTTTCACATGTACCTTCTAAATATACCACTGTCCCCTCTGTGTGAGTTTTTTAATTTGACCTTTATTTAGAACATTCATTCATTCATTCATTTTCTTTTCAACTTAGTCCCTTTATTAATCTGGGGTCGCCACAGCAGAATGAACCGCCAACTTATCCAGCATTTGTTTTACACAGCGGATGCTTCCAACCACAACCCATCTCTGGGAAACATCCACGCATTCTTATTCACACACATACACTACGGACAATTTAGCTTACCCAATTTACCTGTACCGCATATCTCTGGACTTGTAGGGGAAACCCACGCTAACACGGGGAGAACATGCAAACTCCACACAGAAATGTAAAATGCCAACTCCACACAGAAATGCCAGCTGACCCAGCCGACTGAACCAGCAACCTTCTTGCTGTGAGGCGACAGCACTACCTACTGCGCCACCGTGTACAATCGCTTTAAAGTTTCCATGTTAATGCGTCAGTTTTATCATGTTTTAAGCATATAGGTTTTTTTCCCTTCGGTAAATATTGACAAATATCCTAAATATATGGTGAAATATCTGATATTTCAAATACAAGTCCGATGTCATAATTTTAAGAGCTTAAAAGTGATCAAATTGTTTAATCTATGAAGGGTAATTTGAAGGGTCAGGTCCGAATGTTGTAAATTGTGCCCAAAAGAACATGCAAATTTTAAGGGGAGCTTGCCTCATGAGTCACACAACAGTCTGTTTTGTTTTCTGATAAGCTTATATTTCCTCTGGGTTTACACTCACGTAATTTACATGAGAACAAAACAACAATGGTGTTTGAGGCATTTCCATATATTTATTCATTTTCTTTTCTTTTCACCACAGTGGAATGAACCGGCAACTTATCCAGCATATGTTTTACACAGTGGATGCCCTTCCAGCTCCAGCCCAGCTCCAGGAAATTGGAAACCATTTCCATATACTGATCTTTTTTTTTTTTTTTTTTGGCTTGAATACATTTTTTGAATCTCAAACTGATTGTAACCGTTGACCTATATTTTCAAATTTTCCAAAGACCAGTTTCAGAAAAAAAATTAACTTAAGAAAAAACATCTTAAATAGCCTGAGGGCAACAAATTGCACATTTTTTAGGTTGACCTATGCCTGTAATTATTATTGCAAAAAAAACACCTTTTGGTATTCCAGTGAGTTTGGCCTCAGAGACGCGCAGGTAGTTGAGTTTCAGGCCTTTAAAAGCGCCAGGCTCAAAGCCACTGTTCTGAATAGGGTTTCCGCCCATCTCTATAAGAAGCATTCAACATCAGACAGAATATCCCATCACAAAAACCAGCAGGCTCCATCTAAAAAAGGAAATGGTTTGGTCAGATTGTAACCTCTATACCACATAATGGCGAGCGTGCATACAAACCAATGCAGTTCATGCTGCCCAGACCAGAGAACGTTCCTTCTGCAACCTTCTTAATACGGTTGTCATGAATGCGCAGCTCCACCAGAGATGGGGGAAGGTTTTTGGGTACCACTGTCAGGAGGTTATGGGAAAAATAAAGCTTTTTTAGATGTCGGAGGGGTGTGAAGACTCGTGGGTGGACTTTGGAGATCTTGTTGTTGACCAGTGACAGGGCCTGACGGGAAACAGGAAAGGACGCTAACATTTGGAAACTCATAAAGAAATGATTAATAACAGCTCAACTGTGCGAATTAAACATGTACACACAATCAAACAGCTTATAAATGGTGTTTTAACTTGATGTCTTGTTCTTTTTTTTTCTTTTGCAGGCCATGTCAAATATTGTATTTGGTGAGAGAGGCTGAATAAATATTAGGGATAAATATTGGGGATAATATGAGTTCTAAGAAGGGAACTAAAACATTCAGTTTGGCACCGCTGTGTGTTTCCAGAACTACAGGAACATTCTTCTTCAGAGACTCGAACTGTTTGAACATCCTGTCGGGCTGTTTCGCACAGTGCCAAAGGTAAAGTAATGCTCATGGCGAACGGCAGACCAATTTTTCAGGAGTTAGCCAAAACACGCTTTAAAGAAGTCTGTCTCCTTGATTCTCATGTAAAATAAAACTCGTAAATATTAATGTTACGATGTAAATGTTCAATCTGAATGTACAGCCAAATCATGTCCATGTTCATCCGCCAGTAAAGACTCAAGCTGTGAGACTGGCACGCATAAGCAGACAGCAAAGGAAACCATCCATAAGGTTATAAAATGATGAACCGCCTCTTTTAAATAATCAGTCACAGATTTATGAAACACTATTTTAGAGGTGTTGTACTTTACATTCAGAGTCATCTATCTTCATTTTCTCATTTATCTCACAATTAACAAAAAGTAGAATTCATTACTTTTCTTTAAGCGACCTTCACCCTCTCTGATTCTCATTTCTTGACTCAATAAAAAGTCTTACGTAGAGGTTTGTGAGTCCTTTGAAGTCATTCTCCTTCAGTTCTGTAATGCGGTTGTTCTGTAGGTCCAGGAGTTTGGTGTCTCTGGGAATCTCCTTGGGCACTGCGATCAAACCTAAACAAGAAGATGAAATGTTTACATGCTAATCTAAAGCTTTTAGAAAATACAGATTTGTATACAAATCTCCAAACAGAGAGACCATTAGCTCGACATCTGGTCTGGATATCTCCCAAAATCTGAAGCTGAAAATTAACTGAACTAAACGTTGAACGCAACTGAAAATCTTAACCATTACAGAGTGTTGACAGAGTTGACAGAGTGTTGACTTGTTATTGACAAGATATTTAGTTACATGTGAGTTCATCTGGCCATTTGTGCTTACTAGTCATTGACTATGTTTATAAGCAGCATCATAATCTGATTATGATCATATTTTGGTGATATTGTGAATAAACGTAAACACAATACTAAATAAATGTAAAAATTGTAAAATAAGCTCATGATTTTAGTAAACATACAATCACCTTACCTGTAAACACGAGAAATCTAAATTCCCTTATATATTATATTCCCTTACATATCATGGTCATTGTATTATTGTACTGTTATACATTGTAAAAACCAGTCTGCCAATATGGCAGGTTATAGAATGTTATGTAATAGTGTGTCTATACTCGGTACAGCAAATGACTAGAGAGAAAACTTCTTCTTTAAAGATGCTCTAAAGAAGTTCAAGTCCAGCTTTTACATCCTTCTGATTAGGAAAGAGTGGATGAACTTTTATTTTAATGATGTTAAAAATTTAGGTCACACTTTATTTTGATGGTGTGGTTGTTGAACTTAAGTTAAATTGCAATTAATTCTCATTAGATTATAAGTAGACTGTTAGGTTGGGGTTAGGGTTAGGGTTAGGGGTAGGGGTAGGGTTAGTGTAAGTTGACATGTACTTGCAAAGTTTCTTATAGTCAGTTAAATGTCTGTAAAATGTCAGTATCAACAGATAATAAGCAGACAGTCTACTAATACTCAAATGGGTCATCTAAATAAAGTGTTACCAAAATTTAAATATAGCACTGTTTCTGCTACACTAAAGGTTTTAGATGATTTTTTACAGGCAATGGATCATAAGAATTATTGCACTGCTTTTTTTCTTGATCTTTCAAAGGCATTTGACACGGTTGATCACACACTTTTAATTAACACTTTAACAAGGATTGGTACAATCAAACCAATCTACGTATGTATGTCAAACCAATCTACGACTTGGTTTGCTAATTATTTGTCCAACAGAACACAGTGTGTGGGGCGCCACGGTGGCGTAGTGAGTAGCACGTTCGCCTCACAGCAAGAAGGTCGCTGGTTCGATCCCCGGCTAGGCCAGTTGGCATTTCTGTGTGGAGTTTGCATGTTCTCCCCGTGGTTGCGTGGGTTTCCTCCGGGTGCTCCGGTTTCCCCCACAGTCCAAAGACATGCGGTACAGGTGAATTGGGTAAGCTAAATTGTCCATAGTGTATGTGTGTGAATGAGAATGTATGAATGTGTTTCCCAGAGATGGGTTGTGGCTGGAAGGGCATCCGCTGCGTAAAACAAATGCTGGATAAGTTGGCGGTTCAATCCGCTGTGGCGACCCCGGATTAATAAAGGGACTAAGCCGAAAAGAAAATGAATGAATGAATGAACACAGTGTGCCTTTTATCATCTTTATGCTGATGATACATTGATTTATTGTTGCTCTCCTTCACTTGTTCAGGCCATACAATCTTTACAGTCTGCTTTTAATATTGTTCAGTCTCGTCTTCAGGTGAAGTTCACAGAAAATTTTCTGCTGCTCTGAAAGTTCCAGTGAGCACAGTGGCCTCCATCATCCATAAGTGGAAGGTGTTTGGAACCACCAGGACTCTTCCTACAGCTGGCCGGCCATCTAAGCTGAGTGATCGGGGGAGAAGAGCCTTAGTTAGGGAGGTGATCAATAACACGATGGTCACTCTGTCTGAGAAAGCCACACCTTAGTAAAGGGCACATAGCAACCTGCCAGAGATTTGCCAAAAGGCATCTGAAGGACTCTCAGGCCCCGTTTACACTAGTGTGTTTTAGTTTAAAAACTGTGTTTTAGCATGAAAACGATCCGCGTCCACACTAGAGTATCTCAAAAGATCTCCCTCCACCAGAAACGTATATCACGTGACCATTCGCGCACCATTCGCGCACTCTAGGCATGCGCGTTCAAGTATAATCAGGAAGCATGTGTCTCGCTCTGCATTTGGTTATTGTTAGTCAACAAACGCTGGTTGAACGATGAACGCGATGGCAAAGAAAGCAAGAGAGGTATTTTTGTGGACAGACGACGAGGTCGAGTTGTTACTTAAAGTAACAATTGAATATAAAACATCCATGGCTATCGAAAATACAGTGTTTACAGTGAAGGCTGGTCTGCCGTCTGCCGGTGACGTTATAGCCATGTGCGCTTGACGAATAAGGAAAGGATCCGCAATGACCCAAAGCCCCAATCATGTAGCGGATCTCAGCAGCCACGCCTCTGTTTCAAAGGTATGCGTTTCCCTCATCCACACTGAGACGCAGCTGCAGCGTTTTAGAATGAAAACGCTCTCTCCAGCGTTTTCAAAACGCTCCGTTTTCGCACCTCGAAAACTCCGGCGTAGTGTGGACGGATGGCGTAACCGTAGCAAAACTTATGCATTTTAAAACGAAAACGCACTAGTGTAAACGGGGCCTCAGACCATAAGAAACAAAATTCTCTGGACTGATGAGACTAAAATTGAACTCTTTGGAGTGAATGCCAGGCGTTACTTTTGGAGAAAACTGGGCACCGCTCATCACCAGGTGAATACCATCCCTACAATGAAGCATGGTGGTGGCAGCATCATGCTGTGGGGGTATTTTTCAGCAGTAGGAACTGGAAGACTAGTCAGGATAGAGAGAAAGATGAATGCAGCAATGTACAGAGACATCCTGAATGAAAACCTGCTTCAGAGTGCTCTTGACCTCAGACTGAGGCGATGGTTTATCTTCCAGCAGGACAATGACCCAAAGCACACCGCCAAAATATCAATGAAGTGGCTTCACAACAACTCTGTGAATGTGCTCAAGTGGCCCAGCCAGAGCCCAGATCTAAATCCTATTGAACATCTCTGGAGAGATCTGAAAATGGCTTACTATCCAACATGATAGAGCTTGAGAGGTACTGCAAAGAGGGATGGGCAAAGATTCCCAAAGACAGGTGTGCCAAGCTTGTGGCATTATATTCAAAAAGACTTGAGGCTGTAATTGCTGCCAAAGGTGCATCAGCAAAGTATTGAGCAAAGACTGTGAATACTTATGTACATGTGTTTTTTCAGGTTTTTTATTTTTAATAAATTTGCAACAATTTCAAAAAATCTTTTTTCACATTGTCATTAAGGGGAATTGTGTGTAGAATTTCGAGGAAATACAGAAATTTTGTCCATTTTGGAATATGGCTGTAACATAAAAAAATGTGCAAAAATTGAAGCGCTCTGAATACTTACCGGATACACTTTAGATAAGTCTAAATTAATGATTTTTACAGATTGTTCCACCTCTTTGCAGAACCAACCATTAATTGCCACTGCCCAAGGTGAACAAATAAATTTAGTGTCCAGCTATAAGTATTTAGGCTTTTTACTTGATCATGAGCTTTGCTTCAAGGCACACGTAGCAAACTTAGTTGGCAAATTGAGAGTCAAGCTTTGGTTTTTCTATTGAAATGGATCCTGCTTTTCTCTTAAAGCTTGTAAACATTTGGTGTCTGCAACATTTTTTACCATTGCTTCAACCAAATGTCTTCAGCCTTTAAACTCTGTTTATCACAGTACTCTGAGGTTTGTTACAGGCTGTCATAGACTAACTCACTATTGGGCACAGAAAATAACCTATTACATCAAAAGTCCAATGTTTATACAATGTAAACCTTGAGGGCATTAGTGAACATCAGAGAACACTACAACCTTTAAAAAAGGCAGTTCATGACCTCTTTAATCGCCCTTTAATTGTGAATGTATTTGCACATTTGTATTAACTGCAGGTGTATATAACTTTATGTTATAGTGACCTGAAGATGTTCTGCCACAACTTTTAAATCCATTTGGTTTCTTTTCCCACTCATCGACCACATCACAAAACTCCAGCAGAACCGCATCTAGAGCACAAATCCAGCATTGTGTCTGTTTTAGCAGTGCAGGGTTCAAGACTCTAAATCAGGCCAATGATTCATGATGATTTCCAGTAGTGCCCAATAATTTACACTAGGCTGGGTTCAACCTCTCCAACCATTTATAATGCTCTTCGCAACCACAACTGCCATGCTGTCTTGCTTTGCTCAGAAGTGAAAATGTGAAATGAAAAAAAATTGTTTAACATATTAAGTACATTAAAGCAATATATTCAGGATTTTAAATAAAACTAGAGTAAATTATGCAATTGGTTAATTATTTTATCTAGCAAATTCGTCCCCTTGGAATTATAAGGTTCTATCTGCATCCTGAAAGATTTTGAGATATTGAGCGCCAAAGTTTTTGCATCCCATAGCAAACAGTACATGTGTAACATTTGTTTTTTTAAAAATAAAAAGTCTTAAAATGTATACAAATTATATATAAAAAACATCCCATAAGGTAATTTTGTTCTCAAATAACAAGAATGTCCAAAAAAATAATTTTGACAAAAATGTCAGATAGAATCTTATAATTCTAAGGCGATTAATTATAAAGAATTAATAGTATAACAGGGCCCTAAGTAGAACACCTAATACCAGCATGATTAACCAACAGAATAATGAAGAGGTCAAAACAAGATCAAATATTATATGACAACAGCACACAATCCCTTACAAGCAGTACTTTTTTTTTTTTTATTTAATTTTGAGGTGCTTTGTGTAACCCCACTACAGTGGTTCTATGTTTTTTAGCATGGAAACAGGCACACTAATAAGGACTCTTGTTAGCACACCTCTTAACTCTGTTACTACCAGAATTATGTACTATAACTACTGTTATAATGTATATAATGTATAACGACTGTTCTCACGCTCAAGACGTCATATTGCCACTTACTTATATTTGACCATATTTATATTCAAAGTTTCTATTGAGGTTTTAGAATTCAGCTTTGAATGTCTGTCCTACTTTATGAAGTGATTAATCTTTTGGGTAATACAGCCTATAATGGTGTAAACATTATTAGATTGCCTGCAAAGGTGCTTTTTCTCCAACACAGGCTCATTGTGAATACGTAGTCCCATACAAATTTCTTGAGAGCACGAATTATGTAGCCAGAGGTACATATGGCTGCATTTAGTCTTTAAATGATTGCTACTGAGCGGTATGACGCCACAGATGACTTCTGTTTATTGTCGCACTACCAGCTGACTGCTTAGCTCCATGTGGACGACTTTACTGGTGTTCCCACTTTGCCCAATGGCTCGCTGTGTAAGTTTGCAAACTTGAAACACACAGAGGAGTTGACCACAACCACAGGGTTCGAGTTCGTTGTAGAATGGTTCCAGAAAGCAGGTAAAACAAAAACAAAAGGCTAAAAATAAAATAAAGAGGTAAATAACAGGGTGAGAATGTGGTAAAATCTGAAAATGTGGTAAAATCAGGCGGCCGTTTATTTTTTTTCTGGATTGCTTTTGAAAACACTGTCAGTTGGGTTCAGGGAAGGTGGTGGGCAGGTCAATCGGTGCTTTTGAAAAAACTATCGGTTGGGTTTAGGGAAGGAGGGCGATTGGGGGATCCGGGGGTTTCAGTCGGCCAGTCAGTCGACATCGGCCTCTGGTGGATTTACATGAAAAAAGCAGACGCCACACTTGTAAGAAAAATTTGAGATCTGAAAAAACCTACACAGCAAGAAATGTGGAGGCTTTTTATGCTGCTTTATGCAAGAACAGCAAGCGCGAATGGCACTCGCGAGAGAAATGTGAGATCTGAAAAAGCATACACAGCGGCGGCTGGTGGATTCTTGATAAGCAAGCACTTAAAAAAAAAACATACCTCCTGGGAAGTATTTCGCATTCTCCAGAAATGTATACAGGGGTACGTGTACATAATGAGCCTGGGTTGCTTTATTCAGTGCACTGAATATGTTGTTTTGAAAGACATGTTTAAAGTAATGTTTGTGCTATCAGAAAGTTATGTTTATGTTTGCAGAAAGTTTCAACAGAGGCGTGCATATTCAACGGCAAGGGTCAATTTGACTGTCATTGTCATTCAAAGCCCCTTTCTGTTTTGTAATTTTAATAAAATAACAGTGTTAGAAAGAAATATGCACACATTTAGAAAAAGTCAATGTACTATGTGTGACTTATTTTAACAAAGTTACTCAAATATAAAATGTAAAAAAATCTGAATAACTGCCTCTGTAGTTCTAGTGTTATTGCCAGGTGAGTGATGTTTACCAGTTTTTTATATCTGACTTTGGATTTCACTTCCTCACTCCTATCCGGGTCACGGCACCAACCCCCCTGTGGATGCACTCGTCCCTTTCCAAGTGGATTCTGACATGGAAAGCTGGCACACTAATAAGGACACTAAAGTCTGCAGCCTCCAGCATCAATCACTTGTACACCTCTTGAGGCCTGGGGAGTGAGGTTTAATCCACAAACTCTTACTAGATGCCCATTACACTTGCACCACCACAAAAACAAAGTTAATTTTGATCCATTTTAAGCCAAGATCTAGTTTCCCTTTTTCTCCTTTCAAGCCGTTTGGCCACCTGCTATTCAAACCAACAAGCACACAGTGACTTTACCCAAAAAAGCCAAACCCCCTAGAGTAAAGCTGGGTTTCAACAGCTGCCCAGAACATCACAGACCCCAACCACAGATTTGCACTCCTAATAGGAAATGTTTTATGATGAAGGCACATGACCACCTAAATATATACATAATTATGAACATCTGTTATGAATATACATCACCATCAATTCAACTACAGCCTACATCTCGCAATAACTTCCAGATTTGTAAAAAAAAAAAAAAAGTAGAAATTAGAGAGCGCAGTGGACGGATCAATGTGTTACAAGGAAATCTTCATCACAGTGGGAGGAAGCATATAAAGAATTGCCAAAACCAAGGTCTGTATTTTCCAATTTTATATCAAATCCACAAGCATAAACAAAGATGCTATGACATTTACAAAAACAAAAACACTTGCGAGGACCAAAACACATGGCATAAAGCATTCATGCACATATGCAAACACAGACACGCACAAACAAAAAAGGAATACATATAATTAAAATAATAAGCTCAGAATTCCTATGTTTTTGCTGCTTCTGTCAGTTCAACGGTTGTAAATGTTCTGTGAGGATCATAACTTGGGAAAACTTGGCTGGAGAAAGAAAGCATGTCTGGATTCATAAGTATGAGTACAGGCTACAGCGGCATTTTAGTAACTGCTATTGGTGCCATGCAAAAAAAATCTAATTCTTGTCCGGAATACAACGCTTCAACCAAGTTCTTAAACCTTGATCTAACCCAGGCCTTTTCACTTTCCCACATACTAAAGTGGCCAGCTTTACCACTGCTGTATGAGTGTACACACAAGCAATGTGGTTGGTTAGTTTGTTTTGTGTTTATACAATTCTTTTATATGTTTGTCAGTTCACAGATTGGCTGTGATTACTGAAGAGCCTAATTTATTTGCATGACTAATGTTTCTACAAAATGAAGATAAAGGGTTTAATATAGTATTTAAGTTAAGAGTAATCCTTCCATTTTGGTTTTAGTTATGTGATTGTCCATGCACTCAAAGAATGATATTTTCTTCAAACTACATATTTAAAATGAGCTGAATAAACCAAATTCTTAAGTGTTTTGAGGGGTCAACTTAATCGTTTTTTGTTCAATCCACTTAAATTTGTCAAAACATTTAAGTTAATTTAATCAATTTGTGTTGTGACAACATGAAGGAATTGTGTGGAACCCTGCATTTTGGGGACAGTGTGGAAAAAAGTGAGAGCATCTTGAAGCAATCGCAATGAAATGAAGTGACCCCCGTCAAAGCTCTCCATTTTTAGGTCCAAATGACCACTTTGTTGGATGTACTGCTGACAGGACGTATCCCAAGACTATTTCTAGCCATTCTGAAATAAACAAACTCATCAAAGACTTTCAAACCTTCCCTTTCTATCTCTAACACTGTCTTCCCATAAAACATCCTGTGTGTCATAAAAACAACACAGAGCCACTCCTACAGTTCAACAGGAAATTGCATGTTTTTTTTTCTTCATTGTTTCCAATTGAAGCTTTAGTTGTCTTTGAGACTTTGAGATGGTTATTTTTAGTCTGATTGGAAATGAGTTGTTTTTATAAGATGTCTATAATATGGAACTGAACCTAATTACAGATCTTCAGTCCAGCTTTGAATCTGATCATTTTTATGAATAATTGCATAGTGAATGTAAATATCTTTAATGATAACAGCCCAAGAACTTTAACTCAAAAAAAAGGATGTTAACGTATACATCACTGCATAATGCTAATGAACACGCTCAACATACTCACAGTGAGAAGAAGAAACTGTCCTAATTTATATTACTTTGCCTTCACTACTAGGTACTTACACAAAAATAATACAATGTACTTACTGTGTTATTGAAGAACACTGGCATATGGGTGGGGTTAGGGACAAGTTTGGGGGTATGGATAGATTTAAAGGTGGGTTAAGGTGTAAGGGACAATGAAGAGTGTAATTATAAATACAATTACAGAAATTAATTGTAACAATGACTGGGGTTGGCAACAGAGGTGCGGATCCAAATGCATTTTGTAGCATTAGTCAGACAGGGAAGGTTCTTGCAGGGACAAACGGTAAACGCTATAGATAATCCAGAGTGTCAAGATCTAACACCCAGAGATTGCTGGTAAACACACACACACACACATTCACATGAACTACAAATCAGCCATGGTCTTGGACTACCCTGTCGAAGCTCAGCAAGGACCTGTGCTGCCTCTCTTCCAGATGCTGCACGGTCGAAAACCTTTTTGAGCTCCTCCGAAAAGGTCTCGAAAGAAGCGCAGCATGGAAGTTTTTGTTCCCACACGGGTCCTTGCTGAGCTTCGACAGGGTAGTCCAGGAACATGGCTAATTTGTAGTTCATGTGAATGTGTGTGTGTGTGTTTACCAGCGATTTCTTGGTGTTAGATCGCTGGTGATCGTGACACCAAGTCAAAGCAGAATGGTTGAGGCAGGTGGCAAAACAACATAAACAGTGAACAAGGAGTAAGAAACACAGCAGGACAACACAGCAAACGTTTACATAATGCTCACTTGTGATACAAGACTCAGCACTGGATAACAGTGTGTGTATGGTGTATATATAGTGTATATATAGTCCCAGTAATCAGTAATGACAAGCTTCAGTTGTGTGTCTAATCAAGGGGTGATCAGGAACTGGTGTGTGAGTGCAGTGCATGATGGGAATGTAGCTGAATGAAGTGTTCTCCAGCAGCCTGCAACTGCACATGTAATTAAATGCAGATATTAATCAATCATACATACTATGTAAAAACCTATATTTACACAAAAAATATATTGCAACAACTGATTAATTTCAGTACAAATAGATATTAGTTAAGGCCAGTCAATATAAAATGGAACCGTCAGAAACCTTGCTGTCTGGATCAGAGAGGCTCTAAATTTCACCAAAATTTCTTTATTCATGTTCTGAAGATGAATGAAGTTTTCCATGGTTTGGAACGACATAAAGGTGAGCAATTAATTGATAATATAATTTTAATATTGGTGTTAACTGACAATTTAAACAGCCCTTGTGATGGATGGATGGGTGAATGGATGGATGGATGGATGGAAGGATCTAATACTCACTTAAGTCTGAACATTGCACTATGTTGACTTGACAATGGCATCCAAAGGGACATATAAACACTTCTGGTGGCAGTTCCTCCGAAGCTGAACCCTCTTCGTCTCTCATCATTACTGTTGTCGAATCTCCTGCTTCTCCGTCCATTGCAAAGTCCCAGAATCCTCTTTGCTCAAAGGGCAGAGCCAATGAGGGAGCAGTGAGGCTGCAGACACTGAGCAGCAGCAGCAGGAGAGAGCGACAGGAGAACATCACTGATATACACATACACACGCTGACCTGAAGGACATGGAGACAAAACCGGAACACCTAATCAAATCAAAGCTGATATGGTAAATATACAACAATAACTGAGACTATACTACAGCTATAATAACTAAATATTCAAATTACTTTCAGAATTGTTATTTCAGCTACTGAATGACATTATAAACCACACTCCATAGATGTCAAAACATCATAATAACACAGAGCAATATATCACTCAATTGTGTGGATTTTGGTTTCAATTATTTTTCTAGTCTTGGTCCTTTAATTTTTCAATAATTAAAATAGCATATGCATTACTGTGGCCCCATTTACACTTGGTTGTAAGTAGCATTTTAATCCACACAATAACTAGGGTATACCTTTAAATAAAGATGTAAATTGGGGTTTGAAATGTTTAGTGCTTGCC
The DNA here is from genome assembly GCA_903798035.1 of Danio albolineatus. NCBI lineage: Eukaryota > Metazoa > Chordata > Actinopteri > Cypriniformes > Danionidae > Danio > Danio albolineatus. Next base: position 286,714 of record CAIGQQ010039592.1, on the reverse strand, counting down.
ATTTTTATAGCTTTCAGAGTCAGTCAAAAACACATAAGATGGTATTGCACTCATATTGTAAACATCATCTTTGTTCACCATGTGTAATTAAATCACCAAAAAAGCCTATTAAATGAAGCCTTTGATTTCTGTAAAACTGAAAATGTGTAAATGTGCCCTGCAGTTATTTAATAAGGCTCTTCTGTCTTTTCAACTTTGACTCACAACCCATTTCCTTGACTCCGTTTATAATAATTAAGAACGTTTTCACAAAGTACATCAAAGAAAAGGACGGAACTGTGTTGTTATTTGGGTTTTAGAAGGATATCGTAACACCGCCATCTGAATATAAATACATCATACAGCACAGGACTTGCCCTTCCTGAGAAACACTGAGACAGCATTGGCATTTATCAAATGTGAGGGTACATGACTCAAAGGAACTAAAAGTATCCCATACAAAAGCTCAGAATTTTTTTATTAAATGGCATCATTAAAAAATTTCTACAGAGAAAGTAAATTACTAAAAGGAGCACTCCACTTTTTAAAAAAATTGTTTCCCCAAGAGTTAAGCAGTTGGGTTGTGCCATTTTAATCCATTCAGACAATCTCCAGGTGTGGTGCAAGCACTTTTTTTCTCCTTCTTTTGTTCACTCGTTCATATTTTTGTTCCTTCCTACATTAGGTCCTTTTGTTCATTCGTTTGTTCGTTCCTTCCTTCCTTAGTTTGTTCAGTCCTTCCTTGAATTCTTCCTTCATTCATTTGTTCCTTCCTTCTTTCCTCCCTTCAATTGTTCGCTCATTCTATCTTTCATATTTTTGTTCCTTCCTTCATTAGGTCCTTTGTTCATTCATTCGTTCATTCCTTCTTTCCTTCCTTAGTTTGTTCAATCCTTCCTTGAACCCTTCCTTCATTTATTTGGTTCTTCGATCCTTCCTTCCATTCCTTGTTCAGTCCTTCCTTTTATTTGGCCCTTCCTTCCATTCTTCATTTGTTCCATTTAGTGATTGTTTAAGGTTGTTTGGTGATTTTAGTCATCATACAGTCGACATCCATCATTTTCAGTGACATGCAGTCTAGAAAAAGTCTCTGGATCATTGCACATAAAGATTTTGCACATCTTCTTGGACATTTTTAATGTTTCCAAAAGGTTTGCTGCATTTATAAAGTGCCCATGTCTTGAGGTTGTTCAGTATGATGTGATTTACTTTCTATGTGTGTTTTAACTGGACAGAAATCACAGGACTGATGTTTCTACTTTAGACAAAGACCATAGACAAGAAAGAAATAAAGTAGTGACTGCAGGTTGAAGGAAAGTAGTGGAGTAAAAGTGCCGATACTGCACTAAACGTGTACTAAAGGGAAAGTAAAAGTCCACATTTTTAAAACTACTCACTAAAGTACAATTCCTGAGAAAAACTACTTAATTACAGCAGTTTGAGTATTTGTAATTAGTAACTTTACACCACTGAATTAGACCATTAGTATCTTGCTCAACTGACCAAAGAGTTTCGATAATTTTCTCATTTAAAGCTTGACTCTTCTGTAGTTGCATTGTGTGTTAAGACCAATGGAATATTAAAAGGTACTATTTTCATTTTCTGTGTGGTCTTAGTACAGGGTGTAACTACGAAAGAGCTAGAAATGGTGTGAATGGATTTAAAATGGTAAAACATCATGTAAAAACGGTTTTTATTCTAGGGGCGTTGTCAAATGAGCCTGTTTCCCCAAAAATGTGGAGTGGTTCTTTAAGTGCAACCATTTAGTTCATATTTTTTATTAAGTGAATGGGAAACTAAATAGACAAGTGGTGAGTGTTTGTACAGGTCTGGTCAGACAGTGTGTGGCGGTGGAAAACTCAAACTGGCCTTCTTAAAACATCTCTTAAAACAAGCCATTCATTAGACAGGAAGGAGGTAGGAGTGGATATTTCTGACAGTCTCTGTTAGTGTGCGTGTGTGTGTGTGTGTGTGTGTGTGTGTGTGTGTGTGTGTGTGTGTGTGTGTGTGTGTGTGTGTGTGTGTGTGTGTGTGTGTGTGTGTGTGTGTGTGTGTGCGTGTGTGTGTGTGTGTGTGTGTGTGTGTGTGTGTGTGTGTGTGTGTGTGTGTGTGTGTGTGTGTGTGTGGGTGTGTGTGTGTGTGTGTGTGTGTGTGTGTGTGTGTGTGTGTGTGTGTGTGTGTGTGCGTGTGTGTGTGTGTGTGTGTGTGAGAG
>CAIGQQ010039592.1:203653-284423 GCA_903798035.1 Danio albolineatus | reverse complement strand
GTGTGTGTGTGTGTGTGTGCGTGTGTGTGTGTGTGTGTGTGTGAAGAAGGGTGGGAGCCTCTCATGATGTCATTTCTCAATGTCTTCCAGCTGAGTCCTGTGGCGTCACCAGAAATTTGGGTTTTGGCTGAAATGTGGTTTAGGACCTGGAGTCTGCAGAACCCAGCAGCTGATATCAATGACAGATTAAACAAGGGTCTGTAAACGTAAACCACAACACCCGCCCCCCCCACCTGTCCCTCCTGACTTAACCATGGCCTTTGTGTTACCTAAACTAACCCAGGCCTAAAATTAAAGCCAACACCTGTCCCAAACAGACCATCTAAACTCAACGTTAATCCTGAACTTTGACCCTGACTCATGCTTACCCCTAATACCTGATATTGAATGTGAAATCTCATGGCTACAGCTCAAGCAGCACAACATTACAATTATCCATTAAATCCATCCAGCTGGGGGAAATTTCACTGCCATCAAAGTTGATTGCCCACAGAATTGAGCCGCCGCAACACTTTAATCCATAGTATTCCCTATACATGCTGGGAAGAAACACATGTGGACGAGCGAGAAGAGCCAGATGCCACAAGATGTTGTGTGTCCCAAGAGAGAATCTTAATGTCTTCCCATCACAATTTATTTCCACATTCAAATACGTTGCCTCAACAACACAACAAGTCAGGATATGAAGATTGAAAAGGTATGACAAGCATTCAGCCTCCTCAATCAAACGGAAATAAACAGGCTTAAATAGGGCTGATGGGATATTCATGGTAATAATCTATTGCGATTTCTATGCATATATTGAAGGGCGGCAAGGTGGCTAAGTGGTTAGCACTGTCGCCTCACAGCAAGAAGGCAGCAAGAAGGTCACTGGTTCGAGTCCTGGCTGGGCCAGTTGGCATTTCTGTGTGGAGTTTGCATGTTCTCCCTGTGTTTGTGTGGGTTTCCCCCTGGGTGCTCCAGTTTCCCCCACAATTCAAAGACATGCGCTATAAGTGAATTGAATAGTGTATTCATTCATTCATTTTCTTTTTCGGCTTAGTCCCTTTATTAATCTGGGGTCGCCACAGCAGAATGAACCGCCAACTTATCCAGCATATGTTTTGTGCAGCGGATGCTCTTCCAGCTGCAACCAATCTCTGGGAAACATCCATACACACTCATTCACACACATACACTAAGGACAATTTAGCCAACCTTCTTGCTGCTACCCACTACGCCACCATGGCACCTTGAATAGTGTATGTGTGTGTGTAAATAAGAGTGTGTATGGTGGGTCCTAGTACTGGGTTGTGGCTGCAAGGGCATCCGCTGCTAAAACATATGCCGGATTAGTTGGCGGTTCATTCCGCTATGGCGAACCCTGATAAATCAGAGACTAAGCCGAATGATTTTTTTCACAACATCTTGCATGCAAAAGGAATAAATTTCAATGCTAACCATTTTTACCTTTAACTATGTCAGACAACAACAGTCCATGAGGGTAAATGTACTCCATTACTTGCATTACAGTGTCCATCCAGTGGCCGAATTGGTGTGGCTTCCCATCACAAAATGAGCCAAAAATAATAAAACTATCCCCTTATAAAATCCCCATCATACAGATTGAGTTTAAGCATTAATCAACTCTGCACTACATTCAGTGCTATGGAAAAACAACAGTCAAGACAGAAATGAAACAGCTACAATCTGAGATTTCTGAAAAAGAAAAGTACAACATACCATGATACCATAAAGATCCAAGAACAACACATTTTATGTTTATTTATAAGTTAGATAATATCTGCTTGCACCATTTGTCACTCCAAGAGGAACAAAGATATGAGAGATGTTTATAATCCAAAGAAATAGCCTTAGTTCCTATTTATGAATAGCGATAAAGACCATTAGGCTGAGAGGAAGCCCACACAAATGTTGCTCATGTAAATGTGTCCGTCGAGTCCTTTATGTCGCCCATTTCACACAGCATCTGTGCCATTAACTGAGTAATGAGCATGGATGCTTTCGCCGTTCCCCTTGGCTACTCCTCAATCATCTTCTGTGAACATTCACACTTGTTGTCTGGGTCTGAAATGGACTTACTAACAGACATTTACATTAAAAATTCATCACAGTGGCTGACAGTTCCCAGAGCTGACCATATGTGGCCGATCCAAACGTTTGCTAAATATCAGTTCATACGAGGCAGACATTAGAGCCTGAAGTACCCAGTGGAATCCCATTCTTCATCCTGACATGCCAACATCTATGTGTTCTTCTCATATTGTCTGGCCATTTTTCACTTTAAAGTCAAACACGTGGGAAAGCGACAGGCATTTTTTTTAATGCAGTCGACCTGGAATAAAAGCAAACTGGGAAGAAAATGTACCCGTTTGTAAAAATAGCGACTAAATTATACCATGTTCCCCAAAAAAGGTCCGGTTTGGACTGGCCAGAGGAATGCGAGGAGAGGGTAGAGGCACAATTATATACAAATTCTTGTATCCTGTGCTGCAGTGAAGAGTTTTGAAAACTATATGCGTTATTTATGAACACAAGCAATGTGTTAAGTGTATGTGCTGTTTATGGGATGAAATAGTGTTGTGCTCAGCACTTACGTGCAGCAGCTCTTTAATTAGGAGCTCAAGAAAATAAGTCTTGAGCGGGATCTTAAAAGTTATGTTCACACATCAGCAGAACAAGAATGTCTGCGCTGCTTAGAGTGCCAGATAGGCCATGAAATGCAAATAAAATCAACACAAATGAAACAGAAAGGGAAAGCATTCCCTAGTGTTGTCAGATTTCATCTTGCTAAAGTGCGCGGCTATGTTCTTGTTCACCATCATGATGCCATGCAACAGGGAAGCCACTGGAATTCATCACATGACAGCTCAGAACTGGTGTTTTTAATAAATTAGCCAATAGGAATCATAAAACAGCCTCAAAACACAGACAAATCGCTTCTGCTACTTATGAATGGGAAAAGCGCATCAAGCAATATGACAGGATAAATCCCACCTCTAAGTTCAAGAGCCAATCAATTAATGATCATTTGACGAAGTCACATATCACTGCAGCTGCCAATAGGAGACTCAGCTGCTATTAAAAAGTTAGGTATTCTAACATTTTTGCACATGCCCATTGGCTGAATTAATCATAAAAATAAGCTTTTTAGGGCAAACCGAGAGTAAGAAACATGTGTAGGAAAGTTGCTGAGATTGTTACTGAGATTTTAGGATTGGTCCATTCATATACTTGGTATTGAATGCCCAACATTGCTGCCCTGTGGTGTTGCAAATATGGCAAGAGAGCAAACAGACTTTCCTTGAAAGGAATTAAATCACAGAATAGTTTCTTATGTGATTTAGAACATATGGATGGAATTATATAATCCAGTCATAAAAGCTATTTGTATAATGTTAATGTAAAAAAATTATTTGTATGATGTGGAATGTCATGTCATTTGGCAAATTTAGGATGAATAAATCAAAAGTAAACTCTTGATAAATATCTTCATTTAAAGGTTTCATACGGTGGCCGAGAGAGCTTAACGTGCTGCAATTTAAGAAAGCACATGCAATAACAAAAAAAACACCAGCAAATTAAGAAACGATCTTCATCAATTTGACAGCACACCTGTTGCAAATTCTCACAACACAGACAACGGAAGAAACGCGCAGCAAACTGGTCAAAACACTTGCAAACATCCACATAACACAACGGAAATGTTTCAAGAGAACCCAAAAACATGACGGACCCAGCTGTTCAGTGAAGTGATTGGTGGTCTATGAAAGGTGAGTTGTTTTTCGTTTATTTTAATATCCTGATTACACGATTCCGTTGTCTTTTGTAAATTATCAGCCTAATTAATGATTAACTGAAACATTGCGTTAATAAATAAATTAGCTACATCTGTATCTCAGCTGGGTCCGTCATGTTTTTGGGTCCTCTTGAAACATTTCCATTGTGTTATGTGGACGTTTGCAAGTGTTTTGACCAATTTGCTGCACGTTTCTTCCGTTGTTTGTGTTTTGACCAATTTTGCTGCGCATTTATTCCGTTGTTTGTGTATTGACCAATTTGCTGCACGTTTCTTCCGTTGTTTGTGTTTTGACCAATTTTGCTGCGCGTTTCATCCATTGTTTGTGTATTGACCAATTTGCTGCGCGTTTCTTCCGTTGTTTGTGTTTTGACCAATATTGCTGCGCGTTTCATCCATTGTTTGTGGATTGACCAATTTGCTGCACGTTTCTTCCGTTGTCTGTGTTGTGAGAATTTGCAACAGGTGTGCTGTCAAATTGATGAAGATCGTTTCTTAATTTGCTGGTGTTTTTTGTTATTGCATGTGCTTTCTTAAATTGCAGCATGTTAAGCTCTCTCGGCCACCGTAGGTTTCAGGATTTAAAATGAACTAGAAACTTATGGAACTAGAAATGACATAAACTTAACTAGAAACTTTTTTTATTACTAAATAAAGCTAAAATAAGTATATATACATACATATATAATTATATATATATATAAGTATATAGAGTTATAAAAATAAGTATATATACATATACATAAATGTCATGCATTGAGTGTCTTTAGTATTGGATGCACCACATTTAAAAGAATCTGCTGAAGTGCCGATTGATGTCATTAAAAATGATCCACTAATCCATAATTGTGGAAGTAAAATTGGTGTAAGCTTGATTGGTATAAAGTTTTTTTATATCTTCCAAAAGCATTGTTTGGAGTATACTAGCTTATAAATAAAGTTAGGGCTATTCACACCAAGAGCACTCATAGGCACTTTAGATATGACTCAGAATGAACCAAAGCCATTAATTTGATTCAAACTGAAATGTACATATTGCATAATTAGACATTCAGTACATACATTCACAATGAACCTTATGTAATCAGTTATTAACATAAGTTATTACACAGTGGTCTGAAAAGCTCGCTTCACATTAGTCAGTCTCGACATTCCAAGGTAGGCTATGTTGTCCCGAGATAACAAGCGCTGCTTCTAATTACCTTTACCATCACTAAAAAAGTTTACGTCCTTAAACTTACCTCCAATCATTTGTATATGCTTGTCTGTCACGCTGCTTTTTTGACTGTTTGGCACCATCAATACACCTAGGTTAGTATCATTCAACCAGATTCGTTTCTGTTAGCTTTGTGTTTTTGACTGTTTGGCGCCATCTTGTTGACTGAATAATGCGGAGGTTAGTGAATGCTACATCAGCTTCACTCAGCCGGTTTCATTTCTGTCAGCTTTGCGTTTCATTAAAAAAATTACAAACTATTACAGCTCAGAACAATTTTATATGTGTCATTTTTTTATTTTGTGGCAAGTAGCTGTGTAACAAGCAGGATAAAGTACATACAGGACAGTTGTTTTTATAAACGTCTTCAGTCTTTGCTTCGGGCTCCTAACAAGCCTGTCAGGTTTTATATAGGCACTTGTAAAGTTAAAAGGCTGGTGTACTGTAAGTTTGTTTTATGTATTTATTTATTTATGTATGAACTGTCTACAGGGCCGGATTAACCAATGGGACTTCTGGGCACAGGCCCAGGGGCCCGTGCCTACTTGGGGCCCCTGCAAGGGGAGAAAAAAAAGGCAATTTTGGAGCATCTATTTAGGCGAAGTGGAAAGAGCGCACTTCGTTGGAATGAGCTATTGACGCGGTTTCCGCCCATCAGTGTATGATTGACAGGGACAAGTTAAGTAGAGAGTGCTAATGTCTAAGTGTCGTGAGTGGCGTTGCTCGTAGACCGCACAACAACATGTTTTGACGCGGTCCATTGTCAAACTCAACCCGGTTCGAATCCACCATCTGCTGAACTGCATTTTTTCTTTCTTCCCAGTACATATCAGATTGGAAATACATTTATTTTAATAGGAAGAAAACTTTAACAAAAAAATAAATAATGCAAACACGATATAAAGTCACTAGTGGCTCGTGGGTATTTAATAATGTTTAGCCTTATTCAAATGTGTATAAACAGCATCTAAACATTTTCCACCAAGTGGCCAAGATAAAAGGTTTAATCGACACTATGGCCAGGTGTACAGTCAATCTATGGTGTAGATGGCTTGTGAAATCAATTAGTTTTATTATTATACATTTTTGAACACAGGGACAAAGTAGGGCCGTCTGTGAGATTTGAAGGAGTTTCATTTTGTAAATACGGATAAAGCAGCCTTGATATTCCGTTTTTTTAGTTGCATTTGTATTATTCATTTTGTTAAGGTTTAATTCTTTATCATCAGACCATGGTATAAGCCGATCTGTCATAACAAACATGCGTTAGCAGCAACAGTATTTGTGTTCAGTTCAGTTTTTAGCTCGCTATCATATTACGCAGTGTATGAGCGACCGTAGAAATACCTTGGCAGCTAGAATAGACGGCACGTCTTGATAAAAGTTCCTCCCTCTCTGTAAAATCATATTGCTTAGACAACTATATATTTCCTCTTAGCAAATAATCACTAACGTAACATTATCAAATATTACTATTATTTAAATTGTCAGAAAATGACTCCTTGTATAAAAAGCATGCAGATTTGTTCTTTCTCTTGTTTTAACTAAACAGACTGCTGTTATTGGTCAAGCGTGGAAACGTCAGATTAGAAATAACGTGCGCTGAATTGAGCTGTGTAGTAGTAGTAGTCTCGTCGATCAAAATTAATGGACAAGTAGATTAAGCAAACGCAAGAGAAAGAGGAGACAAGGCATATTTATTGAGGCATGTGTACACACCTTTTTCAAACTGACCGATAACGAGGACAATGGGAGACGTTATGGTAACATTATACTGTATGAGCAAACTAGCATTAACCAGGCAGAGGAGGCTAGCGCAACACAGACTGGATTTGAGAGAGAGAGAGAGAGAGAGAGAGAGAGGCCTGAAGAGAAGATATAGTATACAAGAGGGGAGAAGAAGTATAGTGTGATTTTGGATATTTTTAGGTTTATAATCAAGTTGACCTCTGCTGTTTGCCTACCCTTCATCGCGAGGAGAGTAGAGGAGTAAGAGACAGTAAATCATTAATCAGTGCGTGTATTATGGAAGACTCAGATTCATAGAACTGGATTGGAGAGGCATTATGTGTTAAATGCCATGCCAATAATATGCTTTATAAGTTTATATAAGTTACACATTAAAAATACCCGTTAAAATATATATATTTAGTACTGCTTCAGTGAATTTGAACATGTACACTAAAAAACATTAATTTTCACTAGTTTTATTAAGTTTTTTTAAAGTGTGCTTTAAATGCTTTAAAAAATAAGTAAAATTTTTGTAAACTATAAATGTATGCACTATATATTATTTATTTAAAAATGTGGGCAAGACATTATAGATACATTTTATTTAAAAATTATTATATTATTCTTATTTTTTAATTCAACTATAGGGGTGAGGCCGGGTAGGGGGCCCTACAAGACAATGTGCCCAGGGGCTTCTGAGTTCTTAATCCGGCCCTGATTGTCTATCAGGTAAAGCAAAACTTGCTGACTTTGCCAGTTGACTGGTTACTTGCTGGAGGACTATTTTTAACCATCACCAGAGAAGAGGACTGACACTGATGACCAACAGTATTCATACAGTCCACTGTCGTCTGCTGTTGTCAACATATGACAAACTGACTATCGTTCTTATATGCTCGTCAATCCCAAACAGTGAGTGTGATCAAAAACACCACATCTGATGCCTCTCACACACACAAAACACACAAACATTAGCTGACACCAGAATGATCCTCTCCCACGGCCACAGCCAAACACAAGAGTGGACAGTTCAAATCTCACAGCCCTTTTCAGTCTGAAGACACACTGTGACTTGAGGAATGGTACGGCCTAGACATAACAACCACTTCTGCTGCTAATTACACAGCATATACTCCTCAACCAGGAACGCAGACAGCTATTTCTGCCACTCAAAATGTCAGTCTTAAAGTCAAATGTACATGTTAGTTGTAGACATTAAAAGAGAGAGAGAGAGAGAGAGAGAGAGAGAGAGAGAGAGAGAGAGAAGCAGCTGATGCTAAAAGCAAGATGAAACACTTGTTCTTTACTTTCCAACCAAATTTAAAATATAGAATCATAATAAAACGTTTGCAGTTGCCAAAACAGGTTGAAAAGTGTCTCTTCTTATCATCTTATGTCATTCATATCTCTAGAAAAGGTCTGGGCCTACAAAAAAATGCAAAAATAAATTCTACAATAATATAATAGAAATTCTACAGAACTAGAATACAAATTAAACATTTTTTTTTAAAGTTTATCAAGGGGTAAATTCAACTACAGTATGTAATGTTGTTGGTTAGTACTACTTGGCTCATTTTTATCTCTATATTGGTTTATTTGTGTGCAGTCTCCCTGTATCATATATTATTTGTTTATTTATTTGAGTGTTTATTTGTTTATTTTCATTCTATTTTGTATTATACAATTATATTAATACATTAAAATTAATATTATATTACATTATTAGGCAGGGTGCCATGGTGGCGTAGTGAGTAGCACATTCGCCTCACAACAAGAAGGTCACTGGTTCAAGCCCCGGCTGGGTCAGTTGGCATTTCTGTGTCATTGCATGAGTTTGCATGTTCTCCCTGTGGTTGCGTGGGTTTCCTCTGGGTTCATGTGGTACAGGTGAATCATGTAGGCTAAATTGTCCGTAGTGTATGAGTGTTTCTGGGTGTTTCCCAGAGATGGGTTGCGGCTGAAAGGGCATCCACTGCGTAAAACATATGCTTGATAAGTTAGTGGTTCATTTCGCTGTGGTGACCCCAGATTAATAATGGGACTAAGCTGAAAAGAAAATGAATGAATTATTAGGCAGCACAGTGGCGCAGTGGGTAGCACGATCGCGTCACTGTAAGGCGGTCGCTGGTTGGAGCCCCGTCAGTTGCTTTTTCTGTGTAGAGTTTGCATGTTCTTTCCTCTGGGTGCTCGGGTTTCTCCCAAAGACATGCAGTATAGGTGAATTGAATAAGCTAAATTGCCGTAGTGTATGGGTGTGAATGTAACAGTGTATGGGTATTTCCTGGTGTTGCGGCTGGAAGGACATCCGCTGCGTAAAACATGTGCTGGATAAGTTGGCGGTTCATTCTGTTGTGGTGACCCCTGATTAATAAAGGGACTAAGCCAAAAAGAAAATGAATTTTATTATTATAATAAAATAATGAATTGTATTTGTTTTATTTATTTATTATTTATATTACCTGTATTTGATCTGATTGATCATATACTTCATCATATTTGTTTCATGAATTATACCGATTATCTATAATTGTGTGTAGGGGTGGTTGTCTAATGTGGTTCTAGTTTGCACTTAAAAATATTTTTAAATATCACACAATGCTCCTTATATTGTTTTTTGTATTTTACATTTTATATGTCTACATAATAATCATTTGACTATAAGAGCCCCTTAAGAAATATTATCAGTACATAAAACCTATTTACATGTATCAGTTAATGTCAAATCCAGATAATTTATTGACCTTGCAGCAGTTTCTTAATTGTTTTTTTTCTAGAGCCATATATTGTATAAATTATTATAAGACTCTTTCTGCAGTATGATGACTTGAACAAAATATTACTGATTTATTTGTGTTTTTTCAATAATGATTCCAATAGAATTGTGCTGTATTAGTCATTTTGGATGATTCAGACTAATTTAAGACTTTCTTCAAATAAAATGTTTTTCTACGCGTTTTATAACCTTTTTTCTGTTGTCTGTAATTAAGTAAAGAGTTATTGTTAAGGCTTTTCTTTAAGTCTAATCAGCATATGAAACAAGTCCCCTAAATATTTACAAATTAGGCATCAATACACTTCTCTTTTTTCATTAAAACAATTAATAACCCTAAGATTCAACACCTTGAATCAAAAAAGAGAAATTGTGAGCTAAATGTGAACTTTTACCAAAAGAGAAGCAGCAGACGCCTCTCAATGGCATGTCTCTGAACACTGCAATATTACTGTAATAAAAATGATAATGATAAAACACAACACTAACACATTAGCCAGACAGGGAATTTCCCCTCGAACTGCAAGGCATGTGTTTATGTCTGATTTGTATGACTTTTAAGACTCATTTGTCGAGTTAAGCCTGAAAAGCTAGAAGCAAGTTTGCATGTTTTGAGTTTGAGCCATAAATGGGACAAGAAATAAAACAACTGAGAGAACATCATAAGAAAACACTAAAAGAGTGCAGAAATAGGAAAGAGTGCTTCATCAACATCTGCTGCTGACCCCTCAGAGGATGTTTTGTAAAAAGCAAATATTTTCATTTGGAAACTGCTACAAACAAAAAAACCTCAAGTGTCATTTTGTGTTAAATATTAAACAATGAAGTACAATAACTGAAATAAAATAGAAAGATCTAGATTCGGTGTTGTTAAAGCTATAACAATAATTCATGATAATTTACAATTATTATCCAATTGGTTTTTCCGATGCTTTTTCCAATCTGTACTGATACATTTTTCAGAAATCAACTAAATAAATAAAAGAAATAAAGAAAAATATCCCCGCTTATTGGGGAGTAAAACCCCCAAAAACAGTGGTTCTCAAACGGTGGTACGCGCACCACTAGTACACAAGCTTCCTTCTAGTGGTACACAGAGGAATCTCTAAATAATTAAAGTAAAAAAATGAACACTTTTAACCCTTTGACATGTACGATAACACCGATGTGATCAGTAAACTGATTTTAATAGGCTAAACCTTTTATTTAAGGGGTTGACAATAATACATATTCTTAATTAAAAGAATTAATCTGCCTTGTTTTTGAACTGTGCAGTGCTGTAGCTGCTTAATTAGGCCTACTACGCTACTGTACTTCAACACCGGTTATTATGGTGGTACTTGGAGAGACCATTCTTTTTATGAGGTGGTACTTGGTGAAAAAAAGTTTAAGAACCACTGCCCAAAAGCCCATGGGTTTACTGTAAATCGTTCATGTAAACATGTTCAGATTCATGAATGCTAAATAAAGTAATTGGGGTCATTTGAATATTTTTGTGTTACAGTTTCAAATCAGATCAAATTAAAGATCAGATCAAATGTTTTAACACTGAACAAATATACTGTCTCCCACTGCAATCATACAAATCATCCTTCATTTCTTTTTAAAAGTAGGCAAAATATCTAAAAATCTGATTTTCAATCAAACGGACTACAGGAGATACAGCAGCCCACACAAACCAACTGACATTTCAGCCAGTTTGGCCATTTTTAATCAGTATTTACACTGAGTACTCTCAATTAAACTGAACTTTTAAACTGATCATTCATTCATTCGGCTTAGTCCCTTTATTAAACCGGGGTCACCACAGCGGAATGAACCGCCAACTTATCCAGCACATGTTTTACGCAGCGAATGCCCTTCCAACCGCAACCCATCTCTGGGAAACCAATCATACACACTCATACACTACGGACAATTTAGTCTACCCAATTCAGCTGTACCGAATGTCTTTGGACTGTGGGGGGAAACCGGAGCATCTGGAGGAAACCAACGCGAACACAGGGAGAACATGCAAACTCCACACAGAAACGCCAACTGACCCAGCCGAGGCTCAAACCAGCGACCTTCTTGCTGTGAGGCGACAGCACTACCTACTCCGCCACTGTGCCTAAACTGCTCATAATCAGATTAAAATGCTCTACATCAGGGATGCCCAAACTCAGTCTTGGAGGGCCGGTGTCCAGCAGATTTTAGCTCAAACTTGCCTCAACACACCTGCAAGGTTGTTTCTAGAAAGCCTTGTGTAAGAGTTTGATTAGCTAGCCCAGGTGTATTTGATTGGGGCTGGAACTAAACTTTGCAGGACACCGGACCTCCGAGTTTGTGCATCCCTGCTCTTCATTAAATGTGCCTTTTTATTTTCATTCATGCATGCTTCTTTTTATAAAAAAGAAAACATAACGCACATTATTCATTTAAGCTTCACAAATGTTTTGAACTATGGAAGCATCTTTCTGAATTATATGTTTATACAACAGGTCTGTCTGATTCTCGAATCTGATTGGCTAATAGCTGTGCGATATTCTTTAACAATAGCACTTGAACAGCCTCCTCACCCTTCTGTATTACTCCTCCCACACAGAGTGACAGCAGATCAATAAACACACTACAGTTTGACAAATATTGCAGCTCTTGGACAACATAATGTACTTTTGAGGCTTTTTTAGGTGAGAATCTAGTTGTTTAGATTGCAGTTTATTTATAAGGATAGTGCCTTTTTTTTATATATATATAATTTTGGAGACACAGCGCGTCAGCATCCATCAGCCTGTCATACTGAGCAGAGCAAAGATGGCTGACGTTGTCCATCCACAAGATGGTGTCAGAGACCGCATAATAAGCCCTTAGAGGAGAAAAACTCTACTTTCGAAAACATAATTTCTAAATACGACTGATTAAATCATTATAAATCTGGTGACTTTCTAAGGCTATCTCTCTCTTTTTTATGTTGTAGTGCTGTATTTATGCCATAGTCATCTGATAATTATTGTGATAAATCGCTTGTAACAAAGAAATACTGGGAAATGTCTCTATAGACTGATGGCATTTCATGCCGTTCAGCCTAATAATCTTTAAATGTCAACAAAAGTCACCTGTTTGTTGTCACTTTAGACATTACGCTAGAGCAGCCATGCTCAGCCCTATTCCTGGAGATCTACCTTCCTGCAAATTTCAGCTCCAACCCTGATCAAACACACCTGAACCAAATAATTAGGACCTGAACAGCAGTTAATATTAACAGGCAGGTGCGTTTGATATGGGTTGCAACTAAAATATGCAGGAAGGTAGATCTCCAGGAGCAGGGTTGGTCACCCCTGCGCTAGAGAATCATTCAAATACTAGCTCTAAAGTGACGTTGGTGAAGTAAAAAGGTTTCTGATGTTCTGACCTCAGCTGTAGATGTGAATGAATGGCGGAAGAAAGCAGTTCCTCATACAATAGGATTTTTAGACTCTCCGTGCTTGATTTTCTTTTCATTCACACGATTATGCTGTCGAACTGTTGTATAAACACAATAATCACACTCGTAGCTTCACTGGCGGGATGTACAGCCGGTATACAGCCATATCATACTGTAATATTACACAGATATATATGTAAATAAGATTGTTATTGCATCCATACATTTCAGAGATTATGAACTTTTAGAATTTTCAATACCAACTTGCATAACTACATAACAAATATTAAAAATTCCTCTAAATAATTGGGAAAAACAAAAATACAATAGTATAAAAATATACAAATTAAACTGTGCTTTAAGCATAGTCTTCACTGTAAGAATTAAACTTGATCTGTTTCTTATTAAAGCTACAGCAGTCCTTTAGTCAAGATTATTTGAATATTAAAGATAAGCACAGGCAGAAGCAGGAATACAGCCCGCAAGAGCCACTCAATTCTGGTTCGTTCCCATTTTCTGTTACACAAGCCGTTTCATTGGTGACTCCTTATGTTCATTTAATACATAACAAACAATTGTTTATGTAACTAATTACTAAGTGACATGTTTTGACATTTAATTTGCATGTATTTGACCACTCAGACGAGCAGCTTGAGCTAAAGGGTGTACATGTTCTGTTGCATCTCTGATGCTGAACACGTGCACAGAACAGCACAATTTCAATATTGCACTTTTTAAAAAAAGGAACAAGTCTAACATACCTCAGTAAATAATGCACATCCAATGCTGCAAAAGTCACGTAACACAATTTTACTGATTTCCACTTGAAGTTGTACTTTGCGGAGGATTGAATGGGGCGGGATGTGAAGCAATAATCATTCTATCTTGATTATTGTGTTTTTAGAACCACTGGAGGCCAAAATCGAATAATTGCACATTCAATTTACATCTGACTTTTCAAATATTATTCAATTACATCTGAGTTTCAATATTACAATTCTTGCACCCATACTTAAAGGTCCTTTAAGAAACTGTAACAACATTAAGAACATTGTTCTTCAATGGTACCACTGTGAAAAAACTATTGTGAAAGATTAATTTTAAGTCAGTATTTGTGGTTTGTGTCAACAAAGAGGGAATGGAGCCCTACTTATACATCAGCAAACAGTTGGGAAACACCGCTTTAGCAGAAACTTAACAGCTTTATAAATAATTCCTGTGAAAGATCTTTTGCAATACAATTACGTGGAGCTGAGTGTTGAGAGTTTTGGAGAATTATGGCACTTCTCTAAGTGACATACCATAGTTGGGAGGAGAAAGTAGTTGGGTTTACTGCACTAATCGTGGGAGCCAGTGAACTCACATGACCCTGCTCTGGGGTTTGTTACTTTAGTTGGCAAGGCCAAGAATAAAACATTTTTATCAAAACAACAGCTTTGACACATTGAATGTGGTCTAATTGGAAGTCCAACGACACACTTGTTCAGTGTTTAACAGCCAATAAACATCTGACATCACCAACCAAATACATGAAGGTTTCAGTATAACACAGTATGTTGAGTAATGAAGTCAATCATCTAAATTGGCCCATATATTCTGCTTCATGAACACATGTATGGCTGCTTACTTTCTCCCACTCGCACACACTTTCTCTTCTGACAGACCATTGGGTGGTTCTGGGCTCTATTCACTTGGCAGGAATTAACTGCTGGCTTGACTGTAATTTGTTAACTTCAGTCCCTAAAAAAGCTTCTGCCTGGCAATGAGTGTTACTGCTTAAATGTGGTGACTGGCGCAAGAAAGATCAGGCAGACCCGATCAACAGAGCAGCTGGTAGTTAAAAGAATTATATGGAGTGTGACGTGGTATTATTTTAATAGGATACTGGCCATTTACACAATTATTCTGGATATATCGACAAAAGATAGAGGAAAAAAGGGTAACTCTTGGTAAAATAGAAAAGATTGGAATGCCATTCAGTTTGGGCTTTGGAACCCATGAGAGAATTTGAATGACCACAGTTAATAAAACCTGTTGTAAAGAATCAATCAATCAGTCAGTCAATATAAACTCAATAATGATTTTCTAAACACCAAACAGCTTTTAACTTCAGGTAAAGAAGGTTTCTCACTTGTTACTTACAGTAGAATCAAGATTAACATAAGCTTTTAGTGGATATAAAATCTTGAGTGTTAGTGCCCGCTTTGCACTGTTCATCCCACAATGCTGCGCTAAATGCGTGCACTGTAAAGCAATGCAGTGTTGATAGTTACTGCAGTATTTTCACTGTTTTCCAGTTGTATTTACTCTGTTTTATTGTTGTTTTTGTTGTTAGGTGTAGTGCATTTTATGACATCTGGAGGTCATTTTCTACACAGTTTGACACATTCATACTAAAACAACATTGATTGATACTGTCATTGTGTACTGTGTACCAAATATTTACAGTCGACATAAATTGTCATAAGAAACCTAAAAAGCAAAGCAGAGGCTACCCAGCTGAGATACGGATGTGTCATTGTGCCGTGATAATTTACAAAAGACAACGGAATCGTGTAATCAGGATATTAAAATAAACGAAAAACAACTCACCTTTTTAAAGACCACCAACTACTTCACTGAACAACAGTCACGGCACAATGACACATCTGTATCTCAGCTGGGTCCGTCATGTTTTTGGGTCCTCTTGAAACATTTCCGTTGTGTTATGTGGATGTTTGCAAGTGTTTTGACCAATTTGCTGCACGTTTCTTCCGTTGTTTGTGTTTTGACCAATTTGCTGCGCGTTTCTTCTGTTGTCTGTGTTGTGAGAATTTGCAACAGGTGTGCTGTCAAATTGATGAAGATCGTTTCTTAATTTGCTGGTGTTTTTTGTTATTGCATGTGCTTTCTTAAATTGCAGCGTGTTAAGCCACCGTAGATTCATGACCTAATACACAATTTACAATTTTTTTTTTTTTTTTTTTAAACAACTTTTTTTTTTCCACAGCGTAATGCTTTGCAATAGACAGCCAATTGGTTGCCTCAGAGTCACAACTGGATAGTCATACAAAAAACACTACCACATTTTTCAGCATTCGAGAAAGGAAAAATGTACAATGGTAATAGAAAACATGTTCACTTAAGTGAAGCGTTTGCATTCATACATGTTAGTCTGAAAAGTCGATTCAAGATCGACTATCATAGTTTGCAATAATAAGAGGATTGGACCTTTGTTCATGCAATCAGCAACAAGAAAATTTAAAATATGTAAATAAGAACTGTGTGAGTATGAAGTATAAGCAGAGTGAACCATGAAGCAAGATATCCTGTTTACTTTCGGCTACAAACTACCCCGGGCTAAATATTTCAAGTGTGAAAGGTCCTATAAAAAAGAAAATAAAAATTCATTTTCTCTTCAGCTTAGTCCCTTTATTAATCAGGGGTCACCACAACGGAATGAACCGTCAACCTATCCAGCACGTTTTATGCAGCAGATGCCCTTTTAGCCACAACCCAACACTGGGAAAATGCCATACTGCACTAAATTTGTTTTAGAGATGGATGAATGGATACATAGAAAGAGTTATGCAACATAAAGCATCAAAAAGAAAATATAGTAACTTGAAAAAACTGAAAGAAATAGTTTTTATCCTCAATCACATAAATTAGAGAAATCACACTGATAAGTGCTTTGTTTTTATGTTAGTGAATGAACTCTATTATATATAATAACATTTTGATTTCAGTTTTGTTGTAATTTGTTTAATATATGAAAAAACTGAATAGTATTACAATAAAACTGCCACTGGAAGAAATGAAGACAGCAGAATTTTCAAATTCCAACTCAATCTACAGTACTTAGTACCTCATGCACACAAAAACAAACTCCTTTAAAACGTAACTCTATAACTAATCTTTGTAATTTAATATTTCACCCAAACACATTATTAGCAACAAAAACGATCTTGAGAAAAGTTTCACAATGTCACAGTTTCAGGTGCTTTTGGACCCACCAACCAAAGTTGTCCTGAAAGCTTCAGTGTGCAAATTAGCCAAGACAAATGGAAACAACAGAACATACGTACATAACCGCGCAAAACAAACAAACTTAAAAATAAAGAAAATAACTAGAAAGTCAAATACCTTATTTTGGGCTTCGATATTTCCACACTATGAGCTTCTGCGACTGTATTTATTATCTTCAGACTTTGTTACTTGAGCTTCAGATTATATATATTCACACCGGAGTGACTTTTAGTGTCCGAGTCCTAGTCTAAACTATCCTGACAAACTCCCGCGGGTCATCAGCCTGTTTCAGACAGTGAGGAGGAGAGAAGAGGAGTGCTGGACTGCTTTACACACGGAGGCGCGCGGGTTTGGGTGGGTTGAGAAAAACCACAACTTCAGACAACCGCTCTCTCGTGCTGTGATGCGCACTCACTAGTGTGTAGGGGGCTATACTTATTGCGCAACACACGCATAATTTAAAGGTTTTTCATACACTTCAAACTACAGTGAACAAATTAAACGGCTTCTTAAAACCCGGACCTGTGATGTTGTAGCCAAAAAGATGTTTGCTAATAATTTTTTTAATGATAATTAATTTATTTTTAATAAAATGTAATTGTATTTACTCTTGATATGGCTAAACCCTATATCTACAACATAACCACAATTTGCAAATATTTAGGCTACTGTTTCCTCATAAACATTGCCGGAATCTATTTTCATTGTAGTTAATTTATTCAGTAAAACAGTTTTAGATTTAAAAATGGGGATGTTTTGTGGACACAGATAATTACAGTAATATACTGTAATATATTATATATTACAGACAATTAAACCGTTTTAACTATGAGGAATGTACAGTAATACCCAGAGGTGCCTGGCCGAAATTCATTCAAGATCTAATGCACTTTGCTTGTCAAAACCTATTACTAAAGAAAAATCATATTCTTTGTAGAAAATCGCTTGCAAGCTGAAGCGAAAATGGTATGCAATCATATGGTATGCTTTAATCATGGCATAATGCACTTCTAAAATGTAAGTTTTTTTTTTTTTGATTCATTAACATCAACTTAAGCAGAAATATTTATTTTCAGTGTTAAATTTTAGATTAGTAAAACTTTACATTAAAAAAGTTTGTTTTTTAAAAAAAAAAAAAAGAACTGCAGAAAGAAAGGCTGATGGCTTCAAGAACTTTTTATCACTTTTCAGTCATTCCACAAGGTGCCATACTATGTAACATACTGTAATGTTTAGAACAACAGAACAAAAGTTCTCCCCTCTGAAAATTATTTTGTGCAATCCAAAACGATTTTTTGGTGGCCTCACTACAGAAAAAAAAAAAAAACTTTTAATTTTGTAGACTGATGATCATGGAAAATTTCTTTAGGGTACCAAAAAAGTAAATCTTGTATGGAATTGCTCTTTTAAACCCCATTTGGATTATTTTTTTTTTAATATGAACAAAGTAGGCGCCACGGTGGCGTAGTGAGTAGCACGTTCGCCTCACAGCAAGAAGGTCGCTGGTTCGATCCCCGGCTAGGCCAGTTGGCATTTCTGTGTGGAGTTTGCATGTTCTCCCCGTGGTTGCGTGGGTTTCCTCCGGGTGCTCCGGTTTCCCCCACAGTCCAAAGACATGCGGTACAGGTGAATTGGGTAAGCTAAACTGTCCATAGTGTATGTGTGTGAATGAGAATGTATTAATGTGTTTCCCAGAGATGGGTTGTGGCTGGAAGGGCATCCGCTGCGTAAAACAAATGCTGGATAAGTTGGCGGTTCAATCCGCTGTGTCGACCCCGGATTAATAAAGGGACTAAGCTGAAAAGAAAATGAATGAATGAATGAATGAACAAAGTAATATAAAAAATGTAATATTTTATTTCTTTTGGCTATATCAGGGGTTTAAATAACAATGCCAATGACTCACGACCCCCAATATCTTCTGAGGTGGTTATGAATATATATAAACCTAGCACACAACGGTGTACACACACCAATAGGCCCAAGTTTTTTCATTGTTTTGAATTTGAAGAACACCACTCGGAGACAATCCTCCATGTTCAGTTGTGGCTTGTATTTATTTGTAGTGTAAGTGAGTCCTGTAAAGGCGTCAGAAAGTTTAACCTAGTGCCAAGAAATCATTGTGCTCTGGATTTAATATAATGTAATCACCACAGTGGTCACAAGAAAAATCATAACACTGATGGTTTTTATTTGCATGTTGTTGTTATAGTTTTTAACTATTAACTACCGTTTTCTTCTGCAGGTTGTGGATAAAACATGGTTATTCTAGTAGTTTATTAAAATTTAATAAAGACTGCCTGGGGGGGGGGTCCCTACCCCCACTTTGAGAACCACTGGGCTATTTCATTGATATGTTGTCTTTACCAATGTGATCAGCTATCTGATAAGGAACTGTTTAATATATTGTTACAAACTTGTATTTAACTTCCATGTTCGAGGTTGTGGAGATGCACATAGTTGTGGCTTCATAAGTATAGCACATTCTAAGAAGACAGTCCAGCAATGAAGAGATGCACTAAGATGCAATTTCTTTCAGGACAGAGGAAGCTGCAGCCAGGATGTTGTTCTGCAAAGGGACATCAGTGATGTCAAAATGTACCCTAAATATACAGTAGAGCAGCATAATCTAATGCGAAGACTACCGCTTTACTTCATCGTGATTTATGGACATGCTCATTTAATTCATGTGATGCTGAGCTACAGAAAGCAAAGTTTAGCTCACGATGATGCTGTTTCTGGTCTGTTTTCTATTTACCACTGGCAACCTGCACTGTTATTCATTTCAGCATTTAGTTCAATCAACTGCCAGCACCCAATCACTAACAAACAGCAGCTGGAGGAATGGGAACAGAAACCGCTAGACTTTCTGAAGCAGACCAGGAAGAAAAAACGCTTTACCTGAAATCCTGCCCAATCATCTTCAGCAGTGGCGAGGCTACATAAGGACCAATGTGGCACTGGTCCACCCACATAGATAAGAGATAAAATATGTTTTTGTAGGAAAGAAAAAAAATCCTTCATGGTAAATATGTGAAGAATAAGTAAGAAGCAATAAAACACTTCCTGTTTCTATTCTACACTCTAAAAAACTGGGTTGGTGTAACCCAAGGTTATTTTAAATATGAACAAACCTAGCTATTGGGTTAAAAGGCTGTCAATCCAATTCAAGCGTGCTGCTGCTGTGAAAAATAGTCTGCAGTTAATAACAGTTTGGCATTTACTTTACTATACTGACCCAACTGTGTACGGGCACCTAGTTCAATATTGCGTTACACAAGTCAGATTACTTTTCAGAGAATTATTATCATATCGCGCTCACACACACACACACACACACACACACACACACACACACACACACACACACACACACACACACACACACACACACACACGGACAGCTTTTCTGATGTGGTTAGATTGCTCAGAAGCTCATTTTATAATGTGTTGTAATTGTGAAACTGAGCACTTGGTTTAAATCCGGTGATGCACAGTTTTCTCAAGAAAGCAATAAAGGAAGTAAAAAAATTGTCTGCAGTGCACTTTTCTCTTACGCTTGCTTTTGAAAACACTATTGATTGGGCTTCTTGTGGGCTTGTAGGACATGTATCTGAAACATAAACAAAACATACCCCAAGTAACGTATTTCAGAATCACAAAAATGTGCCCAGCAGTGGATTTGTCATCTAAAAAAAGCAATGAAAGGTCCCTTGAGCAACAGGCATGTATTTCCAAAGAATCAAGTTTAGTTAACTTGACAAAAGTCTCAGGATTTTTTTTGCTCATACAATAGGATTGGTTTTCAACACTTTTCAAGTAAATTACAGAATTTTAATTTTAACTATACTTTTAAGGAATTAATATTGATAATAAAGCTTTATTTTTAAGTAATATGGAATAATAATTTTTCAGTTTAGGTTACAGTAAATGTCTTAATGACTAATTTACTGTAACCTACTAAAAATATTAATACATATTATTTTTAAAAATGACTATATTATTAATTTTAAATCATTAAAAGTATAGTTCAAAAAGTATAGTCTTTTTGGACATTTGGGAATGAAAATTCTGTCATGACTTCCCTCCACTTGTTCCAAACCTGTTTGAGCTCCTGTCTTGTGTTAAACACAAAGGAAGATATACTGAAGAAGGTCAGGGGGAGAAACAGCTATTGACTTCAATAGTATTTTTTGTTCCTACTATGGATATCAATGACTGTCATGGATGCTTTTTCCAGCATTCTTCAGAGTATGTTGTGTTCAACAGAAGAAAAAAAATAAAATAAAAGTTTAGAACCACTTAAGTGTGAGGAAATGGTGAGAAAAAGTCAATTTTTGCGTGAACTATGCCTTTAAAAATTCACATTTCATGTGATGTCATGCACATTTTTATTATTCAGTTTTAGAATTTGGCCTTGTAAGGTCCAGCCAAATAGTCCAACGGCTGTATCTACTGCTGGATGAAGGCTCATTTGCACGTTCTATCTTTCCAGGGCACAATGTTGATTTACTTCAAGTTTAACTCATATCTAACTCCAATTTTGATATAAGATGGTTTTAGAATGTTAATACGTTCATTCTCGTTTTATCTGACTCCATTTTATAGTTTAATATTACTTTATTAATTTAACAGTTTATGAGATATTTTGGTATATATTTGAATAATCTTATAACTCTTACCGAACTTTCCCATGTACAACTTAATTAATTCTCAAACAATAACCAGGGGTTAGACTAGGTAGTCTATAGTTCTGGTTTTCCATGATTGAAATAATCACGTACAACTTAATTAACGTCGAAACATTAACCAGGGGTTAGACCAGTATCTCTATAACTCCAGTTTAACATGATTGAGATAATCATGTACAACTTAGTTATGATTGAAATATTAATCAGCGGTTAGTTCACTTGTACCAGGTTAAAGAAGGTTTTGTAGCTGTTCTTTGATGAAATTAATCTAACGAACACAATAGTTCGTCAGTAGCATTCAAAGAACTTTATAGCTGTTCTTTGATGAAATTAATCTAGCTCCATTAGTACTCTTACTCTTATTTACTCATTTGTTGTGAATCTATGCTACTTTACGCCAGCAGTAATGCATCATAGATTCACTAGCCTGATTAATAATTAGCGGTTAGTGATTAATACTATTTAATAGACAGACGATGTCATTATCTAAATAGTAATCATTTGATTCCTACAATCATCTACGTACACTTAGTTAAAACTCAAACGATAATCAGGGGTTAAATCAGTATCCTATAGCCCTAATTTTCAATGATTAAAAAAATCAAGTACAACTTAATTATGATTGAAATATTTAACCAGAGGTAAAAATCAGTACCATCCAAGATTTAATAGTCCGTTAGTACCTTTTAAAGAAAACCTTGTAGTTATCCTTTAATGAACTTATTCTAACTCTATTACATTTCATCTTAGTGAAATTACTCTGACTCACCATAGTGATTTGTAACGAATAACATAATTAAAGTCAGACGATAAGTTGGAATTTCTAGGATCTCCATCTAACATGTGTTATCATGAAGTCTAGCACATTCTTAACTTATCAGAGTAAATAATTTCAGAGTAACAAGAATACGTTCAAATATAACAATTTATTAGTCACGTAAATGTGTATTATGCCAATTCATTCAGTCAATTCATAAACGATCAATACAAAACATCAAATTCTCAAAGATAAATCCAAGATTTAGAAGATGCATTACCTGACTCTGCATATACATAGTGTGAAGCTCTAGAGGGCTTCACCCTACGGGCCACTTTGGTTACAAAAAGCGCCCCGACCAGCTGGAAAACTGTTACTTAAGTAGTCAAGACCAAGGAATAGGGGGTGTGTGTTGAATAACAAAGGCATTTGTATTCAGTAAGGGTTTCTGAACTCCCCCGGTCACACCCCCAGCAGTGGTGCAAAAGATACCTGAAGTCATATATTTATTATTTGGTTATGGCTATTTCTGAGGGAATGAGACCATTGTACCTGTCGCACTGAGACATTTCAAATGATATCAAACATGATAGATATAGTCACTTGCATTGATATAGAACAGTTCATACTTTGAGGTGACCATTTTGTGTGAGATAAGGGTGCATAAAACAGAGGGGGTTTTGGGATATACTTCAGATGTAAATGAAGGGAAGAGCCGATTTGTCTGTGTTTTCAGCTCATGTCTTTGAATTGCCAAAGACATCAACTCAAAGTCTTACAGCCTGTTCCTGGCAAAAAAGTTTTTCTCTCTTAACCAGAAACTGTTTGCGTTTAGCTGTCGAAATTAGCATCACGGTTTGTTTGTTTTTAAAGATTTATTTTTTTTGCCATTTTTGCATTTATTTGGCAAGAGAGTATATTGACAGAAAGTGAAGTTGGGACGAAAGAGAGAGAGAGAGTTAGGTGTACAGTTTTTTCTATATATTTATATTGATATATATGAATAATATAGTATATTTAATAATAATATGATATATTGAATAATATGATATATTATTATTATTTTTATTTAAATATTGTTATGATATATATCTTTTTTCTACTACTACTCCTATTTACTGTGTTTACTATTTTTTTATTATATATTTATGTTCTTTTTTTATAGGGGGGGTGGGGTCTAGTTTGTAGTAAGGTTTAGTTTGAGAGTTGGCACTGGGGGTCCCCCGGTTTACTCACTTTGAAATTTCTGGCCTCACGACTGCTGTGCACATAAATCATACAGTGTGAACGAGACTGAATGCTCACAACCTCATTTGATACAATCTGCTTTCTAGTTGACACCACTATCATTTCTTCCACTTGGCCTATCATATTTCTGTCATCTTCATCTTTGTGTTTGTGTGTGTGTGTGATCTCAGTATTAAATCTTTACAGTTATTGAAGCTGGGCAAAAGAACTGTTGTCGATAGAGGCAGTACAGCAGTGTCCTGAGAAGCGTGTCTGTGTTTATTCCTGTGTAATGAATGCTGTTTGTTTTCTCTTTTCTCACTCATTTCATTCTCTTTTGAATGTCCATAATGGAATGCCCTGTTCTTTGGATTCACTGTCCAGTGGGGACAGTTTATGGGCTGCTGTCCCGTTTTTGCTCTTTTAATAACAAACACAGGAAGCTGCTGTCACTGGACAAGGCCAGAGAGTGGACAACAAAGATGGACAGAGAGAGTTACACTTGCAAACTGTAATACTTAGCCAATATACTGTATACATATTTTGATCATTTAACATTGTCTGGTCTCTTTTTTTAAAACAGTTAATTACATTATTTTATCACATGTAACAAACTGTCAATATCACTTCATTGCAGTGCTGCATTTTTAAAATGCAAAACTGTTTCACATAAACCTGCCCTTTGGCCTCCTACATTTACATACTACTATGCATTTGGATGAATGAAAGTTTTGGCCATAGTAATCGCATGTAGCCTTATCAGATGCAGAAGTTATAGGTGAATAAAAAGTTGTTTGTACCGTTTCTTTGCAACACAAAAGTGATCTTGGAGCTTGATTACAATTGAAACACAATTCAAACAGTCATATGTAATGTTTTGACAATGCTATTGATTTTCTTTCTGAACATTGAAGGTCACACAAACCCTGCTGTCTATGGAGGATCAGAGAGATTATGGATCTCATCTAAAATATCTTAATTTGTGTTTCAAAGATGAAAGTCTCAGAGGTTTGGAAAGACATGAGGGCGAGTAATTAAAGAGTTTTTATATTTGGGTGAACTGTTCCTTTGAATGTGGTTTGATATATTAATATACTAATTTCCATATTCACCAGCTAAAATGTTCTTGCATCACCAGCCAAATTTAGAGTGTAAGATGGTCAAAACAGCAGGTGCATATCTTGGAAATACTGGATATGCTTTATAATGTCACAGAGAAGCAGATGCATTTTTTTTAAAAGAGATATGTTGATTATTTGTTGATATGTAGATATATATTTTTAACCTGCTTCTGCTTTAGATGAAGCATGAATTGTAACTGTAATTACCATAATTGTGACTTTATCTTTCACAACTGTGACTTTGCAATCTTGCTATTGTGACATTGTTTCTTGTAATTCTGACTTCATATCTTGCAAAGCAACACATTTTTCACATGTGACTTATGTCACTGGTTGATTTTACATTATATCTCTCAAAGTACAAAGGACCTTATTTCCATAGCCAAAAGCAAACTTTGTCTTTATTTACCCATGACGTTTGCTTGTCAAAAGGTCCTGGAGGCACATATTATTACACTTAAAATTAGAAATACAGAGAAAGAACAGTTTTGCTCGAACCTTAAAAACATCTGAATCAGCCAATTAGGGTTTATACAGTTTTTAGTAATCCTGAACACCTTCATCATGAACCAGCTCAAATTATTTTATGGTTGGAGAAATACTCTTTATAATTTTAGGTGTTAATTGAAGTATTTGTAACACCTTTTTAAATGTTAAATTGTGGAATTCCTCTGACTGACAGTGGGGTTTCTTCTAAATAAAAGTAAAAGGCTATTCAGACAGGGAAGGAATCGG
Source organism: Danio albolineatus (assembly GCA_903798035.1). NCBI lineage: Eukaryota > Metazoa > Chordata > Actinopteri > Cypriniformes > Danionidae > Danio > Danio albolineatus. The sequence continues at coordinate 258,965 of CAIGQQ010039592.1, read as the reverse complement.
AGAGAATAGATGTTTTTGCATGTCTGTGAGGATGTGTGAAGGCCAGCTTTGCCTGCATGGCAGAGCCCGCTTTACATGTGAAAACAGCTCCAGGCTGAATAATGAAAGAACAGTGCTTGTCTGCTGGCCAAAGAGGATATGAAGGATAAGACGGATCTCCTCTGGGCCGAAAAAAGCGTATCCTCAGTGCTCTTATTCTGAAGCAAAGGAATCTGAGCCAGCCACAGCTTATGCCATCAAGTTAGTGAGTTTAGTAGACAATCGGTTAGTTATTTCACCATATAGACGGTCTCCTGCAGTGACACTATGAGGCTCGAGATAAGTTACAGCGTATGTATCATTTATATCAAACTTCTGGGGAATGTGCAGAAAGACTTGATAAAAATGACATTTCTGTTGTATTTAAATATATAACCCAAAGCCAAAATCACATAGATGTCTACTGAAAAACCACCAACAGGAACAAGAGCAGCATGAATTTTGCTGGTTGTGCTGGCCACTTTCTTAGACAGTAAAGTACTGTTTTCAAAATGACTGTACAATTATGTCAAATCAAGGTTATTCTGTGTGCAGATCGGATAACCATTCGCACTGGCCAACTCAGTAGAGCTCAGAAGTAATGTGTGATTATATGCTCAGCTGGCAGTTGCTTTGTAGCACTTTTGTTACAATAGACATCGCGAGATGCATAGCTTATTGTGTGGCTTCAAAAAATCTCCAGATGTTTGTATTTTTTTTTCTAGGGCAGCTTTTTGGCTTTATGTAGTCCCATTATCATCTCATCAAACTTTATGGTGCACTGGATAGTCGTTAGTTTCTGGTATGAGGTTGTTTCATACAATGTTGAGCTTGTGAATGGAGATATAGTGCTAATATAGCGTTAATAGCAAGCATAAATTATACAGGGCATGCAGTTAAAGAGAGAATTTTTGAATGGACGTCAAGATGCTTTAATAATAAACTCCCCACCATTTACGGAATCTTTTGCATCTATTTGTGTTCACACCAGACAAAATACATGTTTATTAGTCACAAATAGTTCTGCAACAGGTAAGATACAGTAATACATTTTTATGGTCTACACAAACTTTGACCGTTGCATAATATTGACCAAAACTCAATGGATGTCAAGGCTGTAATGTGATTGGTTAGGAAAGGTGCAAAATAGGCTCATTTAAAAAAAGAACGTAGCCCTATATACATTTCTGAAGATCGTAAATTATGTAGCAAGACGTATGTATGGCTGCATTTCTTCTTTAGAAAGAAAGCTAGGGGGAGGTATTACACAGTTGCTTTTCGCACTAGCAGCTGACTGCTTACCTCCCTATGGATGTCTTTCCTGCTGTTACCAGTTTGTCCAGTGGCTCACAGCATATGTCAGTGGACTTGAGACGCAGAAAGGAGTTGATCACGACAAGAGGGTTTGAGTCTGACGAAGAACGGTTCCAGAAAACAGGTCAGATAAAAACAGAAGCCAAAAAAATAGTATAAAACAAGTAAATAACAGGGTAAGAATATGGTAAAATCTAAAAACATGGTAAAAACCTGTTTTTTTTCTTTTTCTGGATTGCTTTTGAAAATACTGTCGGTTGGGGTTATGGAAGTGGATGGGCACTGGTCAATCTGGGCTTTTTAAAACACTATCAGTTGGGTTTGGGGAAGACGGTGGGTGGAGGTATCCGTCTGTTGGTAAATCAGTCAGTCAGTCGACATCAGCCTCTGGTGGATTTACGCGAGAAAAGCACTAGCGAGAGAAATTTGAGATCTCAAAAAGCAAGCACAGTGACCTCTGGTGGATTCTTGAAAACAAAAACTGCCAGAAAATGTAGCTCCTGGGATGTATTTGGCACTCTCCAGAAATGTATACAGGGCTACGTTTTCAGAATGAGCCTGAGTTGGAAAGGTACACATGGATAGGTCAAACGATAACAAAGTGTTATCAATATAATTTGCATGAACAGGATGATGACACTTATTCAAATATTAATTACACCTGCAAACTAAATATCACAATTTTCTGTTAAAATACCAAATATCGATGACAGCAATATTTGGCGTTACTACTCAAGACTATAACTTAAGCAAATCCGTCTGACGCTATTGCCTTTTCTTCTCACTTAGAGGTTAATTGTGTACAAATGTAAAAAACTCCTCACCTCCAACATTTAAACACTGGATTAAAGATGCTATGTTTAACATACAATAAGAAAAACATATGTTTTATGAAAGGGTTATACAAGAAATTCTTATACATTTATTATTTTTTATTATTATTTGGCAACCTTTTCTAACTTTTTTGGTAAACACTCATGTGAAAGAATTGTGCTGAATGTACACCATTTTTTTCTGCATTGTTTAAGTTTTTTCTGTCATTCTTTCTTTCTTTCTTTCTAAGTCTGACTGTTGTGTGGGGTTTGTCTATTCTCTTAGAGTTTTGTTTTTCTGTTATGATCAAAAATTTTAAAAAGGTGAAAAAAAAACCAAATTGTTGCTTTTGTTGTACATTTAGTTTTGACGAAGTAAAGTTTCAGTGAGACTTTTGAACCAGTGTCTTCTGAGCAGCGAACTGGCTAATTAAAGCGTTAAGTATGATGTGTGTGTGTGTAGTGACTAATGGAGATGAATTATGTTCTTCACATACGCATGAGACAAGAAGGATTACTAGAATCTCTCAAACCTCTCTCAGAAGTCTGCTTCCTGTCAGATTATAAAGACTGTTCACGATGAAAAGACGCTATAAATAGAAGCCTAAGACGACATGAAACGAGAACAATCAAACTAATTGACCTACTGTGCGTTTTACAGCAAGCACAAGATTATTTGCAAGTGTGTTACAAACTCGACAGGTCTTCTAGAACAGAGGAGGCCTTTAGCATCCCGGAGAGCTGTTTTGATTACTGCGCGTGTTTTTCATTAATGCTTGCTAATAAAATGTCAGGACAAAGAACATCAATAAATAAGAAGTCACTTTGTTGACAAAGCTGGAAGGACAAACGGGTTTCAGTGGCCAGGATGTGCTGGAGAGGATCACAGCTCTGCATGTCTTTCTGCTTGGTACTAATATCTTTACCAGAATTCTGTTTTGAAGCTCCAAGAACACAGGCATTGTGTTTTGCAAATAGACCAAGCACTCTATTATTGAAATGATCATCAGGAATTATACACATTTCAACCGTTATTTCAGGAAAAAACCCTGCTGCTTTGCATGTTCCTTCACATTCACACTATGAAACATTTCCAGCATGCAGCAGTTTGTATGCTCCTGAATGTCATTTTGAAACATCCATCTGCTCTTTTGCTCTTAAGATATCAGTGGGGGTCAGTGTTTCAAATATGTAAGCATATAATCAATGCAATGAGATTCTCTGGATGACCAAGTGCTTTACACAAACACATTTCTAACCATGTTCTAAACATAGTGAGCAGTTCCACTTTCATTTCCACTAAAGCAGCGTTCAGTATTCCTGGTTTAGGGTTATGATTCTTAGTTCCCAGTTTTTTAAATCCCGGACGAGCCCCCACTTGTTGCATTTCTCCCATCTAGGGTTGATGAGAAGGTAAAAAAAATAATTTACTCAAGTAAGACTAATTAACAAATTAACTTACAAATGATTGATTTAGAAACGTTTTCTAAATAGTAAAATTATAGGTGTTCGCCACCATTTTGTGAGCCTGCTGGCATGCTGTACACTGTAAAGAAAATAATAGCAAAAAGTCAAGACAACAAATATTTTTGTTGCTTTAACTTATTTTATTTTTTAAACTTTTAAACTTAATTGATTTACGTTGATAGGTAAATTTGATTTAACAAAAATAATTAAGACAGCAAGATTTTTTACAATGCAGAAAATTTCTTATCTTAGGTTTTGACTTTATAAATAATATGCTAAATTCAGCCGGCATGGTGGTTCAGTGGTTAGCACTGTCGTCTCACAGCAAGGAGGTGGCTGGTTCGAGTCCCGACCAAGCAGTTGGCCTTTCTAAGTTGAGTTTGCATGTTCTCCCCATGTTGGCATGGGTTCCCTCCAGGTGCTCCGGTTTTCCACACATTCCAAAGACGTGCAATGGGTGAATTGGATGAACTAAATTGACTTTCGTGTATGAGTGCGTTTGTGCTTGTGAGTTTATGGGTTGGCGGTTAGTTCAGTTGTGGTGACCCCTGATGAATAAGGGACAAAGCCGAAGGAAAAAAAAAATGAGTGAATAAATGTTAAACTCGCAAATTGATTTTACAGAAGCAAATCTTGGGGATTGTTATCTTATCTTACAAAGTCATATCTCTACTGAGGAAATCTTAAACGATGTTGACAATACACAATCACAATCATATCGACAATCAGATAGCTTACAAAGTAGCCAACATTTTTTTCAGTTATTATTGGTGACCTGACATATTAATGAAACCTTTTTAGCTATTTAAAAAACTTAAGCTTCCCCTTTTCAAGATGATTACAGCAGTGCTTTCATGATTTGTAATAGCTGCCCAAATACATTACCAAGATGGTCAACTGGTGGACAGACTTAAAAGGGCTTTAAATGAGCCCACATGCCTTCAGTGTAATGCAATTCAAACTAAATGTGTCGTGCCATCAGACTGATCAGACAAGGTCACTGGGGGCATCCACCACAGCTTGATGTAAATCATTTAGAAATGCAAGCTAGACGCCGATGCTTAAAGCAAGTCATCTTGAGGCGCTTTTTGCTTTGATAGATTTTCATGGTTACGAGAAATCCGAGGTACTTATGTAAATTGCATTGAAGTAACCCGTTCTTACCCGGAGGCAGTGCTGCCGAACGAGCACAGAGAGGCCCGTTTCAGACCTGCGGGCGTCATTCACACCTGAACTCAGCAGACATCACAGCTCATAAGTTCTGTCTCATTACCTTGCCATTCAAGACATCAGCTCTGCTCACAGACCTCCAGTCGTTCACCTGAGGCTTCACTCAAGAATCCCGCAGTGTTTCCTGAAAGTCTGCCTGAAAAATTGTATTTAACTATACTTACCTTGGCAGTGAGCTATGATTCCCTCATAGAGTATGACAGACACGTTCAAACTGATGTGAACTTTAAAAAATTCATAGAGGGTTTCTAAAACATTACGTAGATAAAATCTCGACACAATATTTTACAGACATCTGTTTTAATGCAACATCAGAATATGCAGATGCAAAATAATACAATTAAAATTATAAATATCCCATTTGCACCAAATTCTAATTGAATAATGTGAAAGAAAGGCATCCGATTATGTTCTGAGCCAAATGATTATTACAATAAAAAGAAACTAAATTACATATGCAACAAGTTGCTGAACAGCCAAATGAGCATTTGAAAAGCAATCATGACCATTATTAATGGGGCTATCTAATGAACATGGTCTTTCCAGTACTCTGTAGTCTGAGAGTGATTGACTGTGAAGTGAAAGGGTGATGTTTCTGTAGTTTAGTAGCCCTGGCTTTGGTTCTGGGGCTCCAGGATGATCTTGCTCTGGTCTTGAATGCAGGAGAAAGCAGCACGGTGGATTTTCTTCACATTGATGTAGTTGTACTCTAAATGGACGGTTGACAGGGGAGAGTCCTCCGTCCTTTTAATCTTACACAGCGATTTTGATGGGACAGAGCTGAAAACACAAAATATATTCATATATGTATAGTTGCTATTGCAGCAATAAATGACAATGCTTAAAGACAATCAATAACAGTAGAGAGGATTCTTGAGTTGGAGGGAAACAACTAAAAGCAATAAAGATTTTAAGATTTAAAGGAGAAAAGTAGAAGGTAGCTTATATAAATGGAGGTTGTTTATACAAACTTTTAAAGGACCACAAAACCCCCCAGTCTCAACAGGGTGTTTTCACACCTCTAGTTTGGAAAAGCTCAGGAAAGTGGGTGTGTCCAGCTTGGTTTAAGTAGGAGTGTCGGGGAAGGGGAAAGAGGGAAGGGTTTGCATAAAAACAGGAGTTTCCATTTGTGCACGCGCTGATGTTCACAGAGGCACAACAAGCACACAGACGCAGGAAGAGAAAGACAGTGACTGTTTACATGGAAAGCAGTAATCAAATTCTTTGCCAAATTATTAATTTGTCGACTTTAAGGGCACTTTTGGAGTGTATGGAGTATGGAGTGTTTGATACCACGTGGCGTATTAGAGAAAAACCCTCCGCATTTCTCGGGAACTTATGCTCTCGGTAGGTAGCGTCAGAAAGCCGTGTGTGTATACACTATGCTGTCACAAAATGCGGTGTTTATATGTTTCCACTCGGAGAGCAGCATCTACAGCAGATCTTACAGTCTATAATACTGTAGTGATGTTAGCGTGCTGTACACTCAGCAACAGTTCTAATCATTTTGACTAAGGTCTGTTTATAAACACTGAAACAGCACTGCTGACAAAACTTTCCCATCCGAATAAACAAACAAAGAGCACAGACAATCTTTGTAGCGATCATGAATATTAATGAAGTTTCGCCGCATTCACAATAGAGCGTGCTGGTTGGTTCGAACCAAGTCTTTGTCATGAATCAATGCCACACACTCAGAGACGTCACGATGTACTCGCCGGTACAGACGTCCACTCTCCACGCTGGAACACACACATGGATCTCATCGGCATGACGCAGCTTCAAAAATTAGTTTCAAACCGGAAGAATGAATTTGCTTGAAATAACACAAAAACAACCAATTTTCACTCTTTAGCGAAATATATGTGACATCATAGTGTTTATAGCAGTGTGGAAAACATATATGACTGTCAACAGCTCAAAAAATTTGTTTTGGTGTTTCGTGACCCTTTAAGTAGCAACTTTTACACTAAGGTTTTGTTAAAGGTGCCATAGCATAAAAATCTGAATAAACCTAGGCATAGCTGAATAGGCAGTAAATAGAAAATAGCCTCAAACCCCATCGTTTTCTCATTCTTTTGTAAAAGTCGTGAGAGGTTTCAGTTGATTTAGGATGTAAGGATAGACAGTAAGTCAAGAACAGAGCTTAAGTGTGCATACCTTATCCGGTTGTGGTCTAGATGCAGTAGCTGGAGTTTCTTGAAGTGGCGCATGTTGAGGGGAACCCTCTCAAACCGGTTGTTGTCCAAGTGTAACTCAACCAGACTTTGATATACTCCACGAAAAGACTTTCCTTGTACTGTGTGCTCTTCCAACAGGTTGTGTGAGAGGCGTAGGGTCTGTAAGCCTGGGCGCAGGTGACTCAGTGAGTATGGAGGAATGGAGTGAATGTGGTTGTGCTGCAACGACAGATGGCGCAAGGCCCTGGGCAGATCAGTGGGCACCACTGCCATCTGGTTATAGGACAGGTCTAGAGATTCCAGCTTCCTGAGAAAACAGATACACATACTGTGTTACATTACGAATTGTATTAGTGGTGGGGAAATATGATCTAAATATCAAGGTCACAATGTTTTTTTTTTTGTGATAATGATACAGTTGTGGCCAAAAGTGATCTCTGGAAAGAACATGTGAACAATATTACATTTTATTTACACTACAAGGTCAATTACACTATTACCATAATATGAAAATGTTATATTAGGGAGAGGAAAACAAACTAGTTCAACACAAAATGAATTGCTTTTTTTTTTATATAGATGCTAAGTATGTGCTTTAATCAGTGTTTAGTCCGAATTTAAATACCATTTTACATGACATTTACTGCCAAGGTGAAAGCAGACTTTAAATCGGTTAAAATAAAACAACTTGCAAACTATGAACTTCTGGCTCCTCAGTCTGTCTTTCATACTTGATGCTCTCGCCATTGTACTCTTATTTGTAACAAGAGAAGACAACTTGGAGTACTGTAACTGTTGTTGTGGTTAACAGATTGTGGATTGGAAATTGGAAAGCCGCTCATGAAAATCAATTTGATGAAATGATGGATGATAATGATGAAAACTGCTGAAATGTTGTTACATGCCACCATTGGTCAGACATGTATGTACACAAACACTGCCCAGTGTGTCTAAATCCCTCAGCACCAAGGCAACAGCCAAGAGAGAGAGCAGCAGTGTTTACCTGCCAGTGCAAGCACATGGCTTCTGAATTGCAGAAAAGAAACAGTGAAATAGTAAAGATTTTTATTTTACTTTAACCTAATGAAAAGAAACTGTAAATAAAGTGTTAAATTCCAAAAGATATTGATGGCCAAAAGTTGAATGTTGTTACTTCATGTATTAAAGTCACTGGAATCTTGTTACTTTGCAAGTATCATTGATCGATTGAGACCTCTTTTGTGGCTTAATACAAATTTAATAACTTTTTTCTATAATTCATGTTATATAGCTTAATGGTAAACAACAACTTAGAACAATCACATTGTGTTTTAAAAAGTACCACATAATGTTTATTCATTCATTTTCTTGTCGGCTTAGTCCCTTTATTAATCTGGAAATCAACCGCCAACTTATCCAGCATATTTTTTACGCAGCGGATGCCCTTCCAGCCGCAACCCATCTCTGGAAAACATTCATACACACACACATTCACACTCATACACTACGGACAATTTAGCCTACCCAATTCACCTATACCACATGTCTTTGGACTTGTGGGGCAAACCGGAGCACCCGGAGGAAACCCACACAACCACGGGGAGAACATGCAAACTCCACACAGAAATGCCAACTGACCCAGCCGGGGCTCGAACCAGCAACCTTCTTGCTGTGAGGCGAACGTGCTACTCACTACAGTATGCCACCGTGGCGCCTACCACATAATGTATTTTATTCTATTAACCTCATTCTTCAATGTGGAAGTGCACTCATTTTTTCTATTGTTTTACAACTTTCGATTCATTTGCCCAAGGGAGAAATGACTAGGAATAATAAACTGCAGAAAACAGTCAAACTATACAAGCTATTAAGTGTTTAGTCATTGTATGAAAATTAATGAGTGGTTCACTCATTTAAAAAATTGTTCAAAATGCAAATTTGCTATTAACAGCTTGCATTGATGTCAACTGTTTGCATGATATACAGACAAAGCAGAATAAAATAACAGGAAAATATCAGTTTGCAACATCAAGCAGCACCAACAAGCTCTTTTTAACGTCCAAAAATGAATGGAAGTGAATGAGACCGGAAGTCTTGAGCCAAAAAGATTAAAATGGCTGCGCCCGCTCATACACAAATAATAAGGTGATTAAGCAAATAGCAAATTTGCATTTTGAGCACATTTTTAAATGAACGAATCACTCTTTATTTTCCATACAATGACTAATCACTCAATCAATCAATAACAAAATCAGTGAATGAATCTGAGCAACCAACTCAAAAGAGTCATGAGTTTGGTATGAATCCAAATCCTCATCATTAGTCAATATAGTAAATGTAGTCTTTCCCAGTCAATCAGCTTCATTAAAAACCTATGATTTTCTGGTTCATCAACAGACTTGTTCTAACCAGCTTATACCAGAATAGACAATGGCAATTCATGCTTGTTTATGCAGGTCTTACAACTTGTATTTGTATAAACCATGTTTGAGTATATTTGATGGTTAGTGTAGAGGATTTCTGTGAAGCATTGAGGGAGCTTGTAAAGTATTCGGCAGAACTGGCCCCATGGCAGGTCATTAACCCAGCTAGAGCCAAAAAAGTCTGTGTGTTGACTTTGGTGAAGTGTATTTGTGTGTCATGCGTTCTGTGGAGGCAGCAGAAATGAGTGTATGCAATGTGGGGGGTTTGGGGCTGGAGGATTTTGAGAGTGAGAATGTCCTAAAGGAAATGGCTGTGTATGGAAAGCTTTTGTGTTTTTCAAGAGGGGTTTGAAGGAGGCAGCTGGTGTAAGTTTACAGTGCTGGTCTCAGCAGGAGTCAGGAGCACATTTCCTCTGCCTTCGTAACACTGACGACTGGGATGAGGGTCTCGTATAGCAACGAGTGTTAATATTACATCAAAAGCTACACTGACCTCCATGTGGCTTTCATTCACCGTACAAGCTCTGCTCCTGACCTTGAGATGAGACTGTAGAAGCTGCAGACTGAATATCAATCAAGATATCTGGCAGTGAATGTGGCTGACAGAGTTTCAGTGAGAGCTGTGAGCTATTGTGTTTAGCTCTTGTTTTAAAGTGCACCTATTATGACGTTTTTACAGATTTTGAATTTTGTTTTGGAGGTCTCCTTCAAGGGGTTTACATTTAAACAACATTTTCATTTTGCCATAATATATATTTCTCATGATCTGTTTTATCAAAATGTCTGAAACTATTTAAGATTCCTGCTGCATCCCAATTTGACATGCTAGATGTGCCTCAACCAATGTTAAGCAAAGAGGTTTAGCTAAAAGGTGTGAAATAAGAGTAATTAATTTCCAATTTGATAAAATATTTTTAGTTTTGCCTTTTACTGAATTTAATAAACATATAAAAATAACTTATTAATAAAGTCATCTGAAATGGCAAAGAGAGCATTCTTGCAGGACTTGCAGAGTTCATCAAGATTATTTGGATTCATCTTCAATGCCTCCTCATCTTACCCTAAACATGCTCTATAATGTTCATGTCTGGTGGCTGGGCTGGCCAATGCTGGAGCACCTTGACCATGTTTGCTTTCAGGAACTTTGATGTGGAGGCTGAAGTATGACAAGGAGTGCTATCCTGCTGAAGACTTTGCCCTCTCCAGTGGTTTGAACAGTAATGGGCAGCACAAATATCTTGATACCTCAGGCTGTTAATGTTGCCATCCTCTCTGTAGATCTCTCGCACGCCCCATACTGAATGTAACCTCAAACCATGACTTTTCCTTCACCAAACTTAACTGATTTATGTGAGAACCTTGGGTCCACGCAGGTTCCAATAGGTCTTCTTGTCAAGACTTTAGTCCGGATGGGGGGGTTATTATATGATGCTACAGCAACTATACTTCACCATTATTAATCAATCATAAGTTAGAAATTGTTGAGAGCTTGTGTGGTAATAATGCCACCAAAATTAAAGAGATATTTTACCCAAAATAATTCTGTTATAATGTACTCATCCTTGACTTGTTCCAAATATGTTGGACATTCTTTCTTCTGGGTGAACACAAAAGAAGATATTTTGAAGAAAGCTAGTAACTGTAACAATTGTCTTCCAAGCTATTTGTTTTTCCTACAATGGTTGCCAGTTTTCAGATTTCTTCAAAATATCTTCTTTAGTGTTCAAAAGAATAATAAAAAAATATATAATGGTTTGGAACCATTTGAAGGAGGGTAAATACTGAGCTAATATAAATTTTTAGATTATAGTGATTGTCTTCAGAAACATTTTTGTGTTGTGTCGGTTGAAAGTCTTTTCACATTCCAATAGTACTGATTAAAGTAAATGATCTAAATGTATTTATACGTATTTTTATAAAAATGTTTATCCAATTAAAATAGTGTCGGGCCGACATCTCCCATAATTCCGATAAGTAGCTCAAACTGTCTGTTTTTTTTCTGTCTCTAGATTTGAGCTAGTGCGTACCTGTTTTTATGCAGATCTGTCGTTTGTGCATACACATGCTGCACGTTTATGAGAAGAGAGTGAGAGAGCAAGAGCGAGAGGTAAAAACATGCTGAATCTAATTTTTTAAAAATCCTGAATCAACCTTGGAGTTACCTTTGCAAGCTGGAGGAAGGATGAAACAATGGCTTTTAGACAGGTAATGTAGTGTTTTGAAACTATTTCAGTCACGCAAAACTGATGTGGAGTTTGTTGTTACAAATGGGTTTTATGCACAGAAGAGTTGTTCAGCCACTGAAATCTTCAGATGACAGATTGATTCAGTTTCATAAGGGACCTTTTACAGCATCGATGATGACGATTTTATTTAGTTTAACAACAAAACATCATAGTGCTATTCCGCCTAGTCTGCTTTACTGAGGGGAAGTTGGTTTTATATTCACATTGGTTCATTTTTGAACAATGACGACGGTGAACCGCTCTCTATATAGTTTACCGCTACTCTGAATATTCTGTCAGAAAAAGCGTTAGTATGGCTTTGTAATGAGTGTAATTCTTGCATGCTGCCAGCCAAGCTTTAGCTTTAGCTCAACACATGAAAGAGGGTTCTGCTGTCATCTTTAAGGTGTGCGCGCTCCTGTTTTCAGGAGGTGTGGCTTTGGATGGCAGGGGTGGGACTGTGTTTCAGAGATTTACCAAATAAAAAAATGAATGAAAAAAAATCAGTTTGCAGTATTCAGTTTACTTGTTGTGCACATTGATCTTGACAATTTTGTGGATGTTTTGCATGAACAGCTATATTAGACAGTGCATGAAAAGAAATTTTAAAAAGGGAAATTTTGAATAAACAATGTGTCAGACTAATTTTTTATTTGCAGCTTCTCTTTAGGGGAAGAGCAATGACTTTTCAACTCTTTTGAAAACAAGTGGATTTTGAATGGAACCGCCCAAATATTTACAATTAAGCTAAAGTGTTAAATGCTGAAAGAAATTTGGCAAATCTGAAAATGTCTTGTCTTGGGCACAAAGACAGACACTAGTACCTCTCAACAAACAAATAACACGACATGTTTGCTTTTTGGAAATAATTGTAATGGCTAATAAATTAATGGAATTTTCTCATTAGGAGGCATTTATCAACAGTTAGGTTGTTAAACTAATCCATGTGCGTGTGCGCAACAGATCACAGTCACAAGGGAGCCAACACAATAATTTACAGCCGCACTTGCATAATATATTATGCATATAAATGAGAATAAAGAGTATTCATTTTTAAACATCGTTTTGTTTCTTATAGTAGGTAACTGCTTTCTTGTATTATATAAGTGATCATTACAAATGTACATATTCCATTGTCTGTTGAAATTCTTGATTCTGATTGGCCAGAAGGTGTTGAATAAAATTGTTTAACACACAGGAAGTTCAGTTTTGTCAACAGTTGAATATAAATACCATTCTCTGAAACATTAGTAGTAGCCAAAGTAACTAACTGACATTTGCTAGTGTCTTCAATCATGTTTAATCTCAAGGATATCGACATGTGCTGTTCCAGAGAGCCAAAGTGATCAACCAACTTGCCATTATGCAGAAAATATACTTGCAGAGGTAGCTAACTCATGTTACTATGAGCTATTAGATATGCTCATGTCATTTACATGCATATCTCTCTCTCTCTCTCTCTCTCTCTCTCTCTGTCTGCTTGAGACTACTGATTGTGGAGATCCAACATATCACAACTGCCGTAAATTTGGGAAAATATCGTCTTGCAATATGACTCATCATGCATTTAAAATTCTTTAATGTACTGTATGGCAAGCCAGTGATTTTCCCTTAGTGTACTTAAAGTGAACTTAAGAAAATGCTTATGCACTGTATCTAAAAGAAAACACCATTCTCAGGCTGGATTTACATCAGTGTGTTTTCTGTTTAAAACAGAGATGGCCAAAATATTCAGAATAAAACTATAAACATGATTGTTCACGCTACCTGTGCATTCACATATTTTTCCTGCATTCATAATTACAGCCCACCGGTTGTGTAATGTCAAATGAGAGTGGCTTGACAAATCGGGGAACGATATATTCCAGAGGACCAATTAGAGAGGTCTCCTTTTCCAAAAGTCTGTATTGCAAAACATCCATTTCCAAAACCAAAACGGGGTGAGAAGTGTTTTCAAAATGCTGCTTTCACAAGCTGAAGTTGTTAGAGTAGTGTGGTTACCAGGCGTAACTAACAAAACTTTTGGGTTTCAAAACTAAAAAGCACAAGTGTAAACAGCACCTTGCAGTCTTTAATCTTAGAAACAATTGTAAACTTTAAACAATACCAATACAGCCTCTTTTGCAAAAAAAAAAAAAAGTAGATTACAGTACACATGTGCCTGAAACTGGATAACAGTTATCTGATGAGTCAGATTTGAGTAGTAACATTCTTTTCACACAGATATCCCACCACTAACAAGCCCACAATGGTGGGAATCCTCAGGGAGCACTGCCATAATGAAAAGCAGAGATCACGGCTGCCACCACATGTCCATGGGCACACCGACGTTGGCATTGCACAACCGCCCTTACGTAAGCTGCCACACAGGACAGGAAGACCACTGTCACAACCAAGCACATTTCACTGGATCTCATGTTATGTCATGTATGCGGGAAACCCAGTCTCAGCAAAACTCGGCAGCTTTCAGGGAAACCATCATTTGGGATAACTATCTCCATCTGTGGCTCCATGTCTGCTCTAGATTCAGAGAACAGATTATGAGTATTTTGTTCTTCGCACTTTAATTGGCCTAATCAATCCAAAAGACACTTTAATAAGATTCTTTTGATGCATTTTATTCATTTGTCTCTAGAAAATTCAATTACGCATCTGATTTTTATAATTATCATATATTTAAGGCTGTTCTCATATTTGTTTTCTCATATCTCATATTTGAGGCTCAAATATACAACTATAGCCTGACATACTTTCATACCTAATTTAACTCATGGATTATTAGATGAAATTTCATTCTACAAAATAATTGTTAATTTCTTTTTTCTAGCTATTCACTGTATTGCCTGAATTATAGAGATAAAAAGAGAGCCAAAATCCCTTGTACTGATGCTATAATTAATTTTAACAATATATGCCTGAGCAAATATTTAATTAAGTAATGCCTCACTTGCACATTTAAATAACACATATTAAAAAGCTTGAAATTAAGACTGTGCAATATGGACAAAATAATCATATTGCGTTTTCAAGCTATACCGCGGTATGGAAAAGTCAAGGTTTTCATACCACCAAATTTTTCTGCTTCGTTGTGCATGGAGTGAGCTCTGATTGGTTAACATCTTTCTCCCGCTCAGCTTAGCTGTAATTGCCCGGTGTGCTGCGTCAGCTCTGATTGGTTAACATATTAAAATCATGAACGTATTCTAAATAAAAATCGAAATAAATTGACAGATAAAATTGCAGCCTTATGCGATTTAAAATTGCATGTGCTTAAATCGCGATTTTTTTTGAGATTGCGATTAATTGCACAGCCCTACTTAAAATACAAAAAACCTCTACAATTGAGTTCTCAATCAACTGTGGAATGGTAACTACTACATTTTTTATGCCAGTCAACTGCAGCATCTTTCCTTAGAGTGAACAGCATCTCAGGCAGAGACTGTACCTTATATAACTCATTATGAAATGAGAATGTGCACTTCTTGGTGAAACTGTTCTAGCTGCACTGGGTTTTTGTCTCCCTGTGTGAGAAAACAAGCAGAGCGTGTCCTCTGTTTCACCCCCCTGCCTCATTCCCGTAAGCTCGGTCCAGCTAGCGCATCAACATTGTCCTCTCCATCCATCAAAATCCTCAGAGTCACAGGTCATTGGCCTGCAGAGCAGCCCTGTCCCAGCACAGCCTGTTATTCACCCCGAAAAACAAAACAACCAAACTCCAGATGACAGGGGGCCTGTGGTGTCAATGTTCACACACCAAAAACAACTGTGCACCTATAAAAACACTGGCATATGAACACACAGAACGCTGTGGTCCAAGATGCAGAGATTCCCATGACATTAGGCTACATATTGAAAATGTGACGACGCTGGTCAGAGATGTTTCACTAGTGACTTCTATTAGCTGTTAGAGCTTTGCCTCTAAATCATGGAGGTCGTTCAGCAAAATTGGAAATTTTAATTAGATTTTATAGACCTGGCACTGGAATCTTTAAAAGTGGAGGACAGCGGTGAAGAAGGTGAACAAGCACACACGATCACCTCTTCGAGACACAATTTAAGATGTTTTAAATCAAGTCTTAGAAGTTTTTGTCCTTCCAAGCAATCAAAATCCTTAAGATATGACATGAGGTGATGACAGAATTGTAATCATTCGGCAAACTAAGGGAAATCACAATTTTTTATAGATGAGCCTTCATCGTCCGAACCACCTAAAGCTGAATTTCAATTTGAATATTTAAAAAAAGGAATTTAATAAATTGCAATAGAGTACATCAATCCTGGCTATTTTTTTCACCAGTGCTACTTATAAAAATATTTTTGCTATAAATTTTTTTGAAAAGTATTTCTTAACGAACCACATCAAGGAGAATCATAACATTGCAAACTTTGATTTGAGGCTAAAAAGTACATACAAAAATCAGGACTGTACAAAGCGACTTCACAGAGAAAAAGAAATACAATCCCACGAAGAATTGCAAACTGCAAAATCAAATTACAAAGGATGTAGAAGAAATACAAAACTCATTCATTCATTCATTTTCAGCTTTGTCCCTTTATTAATCCGGGGTCGCCACAGCGGAATGAACCGCCAACTAATCCAGCATTTGTTTTACGCAGCGGATGCCCTTCCAGCCGCAACCCATCTCTGGGAAACATCCAAGCATTCTCATTCACACACATACACTACAGACAATTTAGGCTACCCAATTCACCTGTACCGCATATCTTTGGACTGTGGGGGAAACTGGAGCACCCGGAGAAAACCCACACGAACACGGGGAGAACATGCCAACTGACCCAGCCGAGACTCGAACCAGCGACCTACTTGCTATGAGGCGACAGCACTACCTACTGCGCCACCGTGTCGCCGAAATACAAAACTAGTAATTCAAATACATTTGTTGTTGTAGCTATGCAAAATATGAATATATGCACAAAAATATTTACTATTTTGAGAGTGCAGGAAGATCATCTCAACTACACACAGTATTTTGCAGTGTGGGGCTAAATCCATATTTTGGTGCGCTTTGCTTGCTGTGACTATCTAGTGGAATTGATTGTGGCTCAAAATTGATTTTTTTGGTCTTGGTTTGTGTTTTTGTTAAATCACATTTGAGTTAATGCAAATAGATGGGGTTAACAGATGCATACACAATCAGTTAATATTTTCTGAGCTCATAACAGGTTTATCCCCTAGTCGTGCAAATCTTATGTGAAATCAGTTTCTTTGTTGAGACGATGAATTGAGTTGTTTTTTTCCCCCAAATGCTAACTGTTGAGCTCTATTAATAAAATCAACGCACAATGTATTCTGGAAAATGAAGTGTCACCTTGGTCTGCCACGTTGGTCTACAATTGAATGTATACAGATTCTCTGAGGTCTGTAAACACTCAAGTATTGATAAAAGTTGTTTTTTAAGTTAAAAATTTTTAAAACTGTATTTTGTAGGTTTCATTTTAATTGTGTTTTACTACATTTACATTCAAGTTGCAAATCTGCATTCTATTTGCTACCAGTTGAAATTCAGGAATGAGTTTTTCTTCATTAAATTACGAATGGCGTTACAACCAAGAACCGAATACAAGCAAAAGAGGAAGGGAGAAAAAAAGAAAAGAAAAAAAGATGTCTATAATAGCCAACTATAAACATTCTCAATCATTTCATAGGCAGTTCTGCCACAGGATCCCCCAGAAGTTCACAATTAGTATGTAGTCTTTGGACTAAGGAGGAAATTTGAGCTAATCATCTCAGCTGGATATGACATGTGACTGATCACACAGATGCTTTGGGAATAAATTTCCATTTCTACATTATCTATGTGTATACATGGCTAGATTTCTACATGACTAAAAGTTTGAGAAATTAAGTGTGAGGAGGTGTTGATGGAGCTGG
Organism: Danio albolineatus; assembly: GCA_903798035.1. Taxonomy (NCBI): domain Eukaryota; kingdom Metazoa; phylum Chordata; class Actinopteri; order Cypriniformes; family Danionidae; genus Danio; species Danio albolineatus. Next base: position 241,424 of record CAIGQQ010039592.1, on the reverse strand, counting down.
GATTTACAGTGGTGTTTAAATCAAGTCCACACAGTGCCGATTTGGACATTATTTGGGCTGACAGCCACTCATAAAGGCTGAAAAAATTAAAGCAGACAGTAAAAGTCCTGCCTTAACTCGGGGAGGTTCACAGATAATAGCATGGTGCTGCCGTGTTTGGGTAGATCACAGGATCACACGCTCACATCCCCCGTAACAATTAACACCACAATTTGGTGACAATCTGACGTTATTTTTTAAAATAAACAGCCTGTAAAGTTGAGCTGATAGCTGATCAAAGCTCACTTATACGCTCACTGCTGCTAATTACAGGTTGCCTTAAAAAAACAGCAGCTGGAAAGCAAACAGTGCATCAGCCATGGCTACAATTCCAGTGATAATATCTGCTTTCCTGGTGCTGCAGATGTGGATGAGAGTGAATAAAATAGAATAAAGTTCCTTTCGTTCCCGCTTTGAATGGCACTGTTTCAGAAAGATTTGCAATCTGCGAGAAACGAAAATGAGTAAAAGATGTTGGAGTTGAACAATGAATTAGCTGACGATGTGATAGTCAGAAAGAGAGAAGGAAACAAATGCTGCAGCTTCTTATGAGTTACTGTATATTGTGTATACTCCCTTAATACGTCTAATAAATGCCTACATTATTCATTTAACATACTGCATACAGTATGTATATCTCCCAGGTCTGCCACAACACCATGAGCAGTCTCTGCTATGACAGTAAATCCATGGAAAATCCCTCTAACTGGATCCCTCACAGCACAGCGTTTGCCTTTTTAAAAGTGCCATCAACAACATCGGTGTTGTTTCATCTGGCTTTAAGCTAAACCATCTAGACATTTGTGTTCTTCGCTAAATTCAGACTCTTCAGTAAACAAACTTGAACTTGTGCTGCTATTGAGCAAATAAACAGGCCACAAACAAGCAGCTCTTCTTTGAAGAATAAACATTAGCACATCAAACACTTATCGAACACAGTTTATCAAGGGGAAAACGGTTTGTGATCATGATCATTATTGTTTAATCACTAGGTTTATTACAGTGTCTTGATGCTTTTGTGTCTTTTAACAAGCTTGAAAGCTCCAGGTGACATTCGGCGTAATCGCATGAAAAAGATTGACTAGCAGATTATTCAACACTAAAACTTTTTTTGTTCCGCAAAAGAAAGGAGGTCATACAAGTTTGGAACAAAAGGAGGGCAGGTAAACAAGCTTCATTTTGGGATAAACTTTGGATGTCACTTTAAAGAATCAAGTACTAATCATTGCTCCTGTTTTTTTAGCTTTCAGTAGGAACTTGGCAAGTGCTAGTAATCCTCAAAATGTCTCTCTACAGGAATGCTCAAGCGTGACGGACACCCCCTGTATGAATCACACCACACACATTCACCATCCCAAAGCCAATCTGTAACCAGTGGTATAAACCACTTCATTTGGCTGATCAGCGGCAGGCCAACATCTGCATTCAGCACAATACAAACCAAGTGCAAACCATGAGTGAAATTGTGCTTAATTGCAAAACAACGACTTCATTATGAAATTAAGATTGTGTTTCCAAACGGCTGAGACGTGGCAAGTGTGTTCTGGGGCTTGTTTTTCTAACTGCATCCCATCATTCAGTGTGTTTGACAGGGTAAAGGGCAGAGTGAGTGATGAGTGAGCTCCCTGTCGCTTCTGCCTCCCGTATAACACACTCCTGAGGATGAGTGATGGATGGGAGACCTTGGAGAAGCACATCTACTGCGGTCGAATCGAAACTATGAGGCAGATGCAGGATGACAGCCGGGCCAGAATAAATGATCACCCTCCTTCAGCCCATTCGGATGATGACGAACACACAGGTTCTGGGAATTGTGCTCTACCACTACAATTTTAGCAGTAGGTATAGGACAGACTGCTCTCAGTATGTCTTTTGGGCACCACCTAGTGGTGAATATACAAAATGTACAGCTAAGATAAAGGAATTTTTGTACAATCTCTTTTTAACTTGCAAATTCCTTCATTTTCTTTTAAGCTTAGTCCCTTTATTAATCTGGAGTCCCCACAGCGGAAGGAACCGCCGACTTATCCAGTACGTTTTACGCAGAGGATGCCCTTCCAGCTGCAACCCATCACTGGGAACATCCATACACACTCATTCACAGACATACACTATGGACAATTTAGCTTACCCAATTCACCTATACTACACGTCTTTGGACTTGTGGGGGAATGCTGAGCACCCGAAGGAAGCACACGCGAAAACAGGGAGAACATGCAAACTCCACACAGAAATGGCAACTGACCCAGCCGAGGCTCAAACAAGTGACCTTGCTGTGAGGCGATCGTGCTACTCACTGTCACCCTTCTCGCAAATTGTAATATCCAAAACTGTCCTAATCTTTCCTAACCCTAAACACAGCCCTCACTGAAAACAGTCAGTCCATCAGTCATTTGATGATCGATCAATCAATCAATCCAGTTATGAATAATGTATATATTGTAAAATTTTAAAATACACATAAATTAACAATTTAACAGTTTACATTTCTAAACATAAACAATTAATAAAACGTTAATTTATATATGTATTAAAAATATTACAATGTAGAGTATGAAAAATTGACATAAAAATGTAAATATCAAGATATGTTTTTTCTATGACAAATGTTGCATTACATTTTTGGATGCCATTGTGTACAGAGAGTTTTATAACAGTTTCATTTTGATTAATTCAGCACATACTGAAATGGTGTATGTGATAATAATAATATTGAGTAGACATAATTACATAAATATTCATTCATTCATTTTCCTTTGGCTTAGTCCCTTTATTCATCAGGGGTCGCCACATCGGAATGAACCGCCAACTTATCCAGCGTATGTTTTACACAGCGGATGTCCTTCCAACTGCAACCCAGTACTGGGAAGCACCCATACACACTTACATTCACACTCATACACCATGGCCAATTTAGTTTATTCAGTTGACCTATACCGCATGTGTTTGGACTGTAGGGGAAACCGGAGCATCTGGAGGAAACCCGCGCGAACACTGGGAGAACATGCAAACCCCACACAGAAATGCCAACTGACCCAGCCGTGACTTGAACCAGCGACCTTCTTGCTGTGAGGCGACAGTGCTAACCACTGAGCCACCGTGTCACCCATTACCATAAATACATATATTTAAAAATATTAAAATATATTGTTTGAAATATTACTTCAAATTGAATATACAGATGGCCGTCACGGTGGCGCAGTGTGTAGCACAATTGCCTCAAAGCAAGAAGGTCGCTGATTCAAACCTAGGCTGGGTCAGTTGGCATTTCTGTGTGGAGTTTGCATGTTCTCCCCGTGTTCGTGTGGGTTTCCTCCAGGTGCTCCGGTTTCCCCCACTAGTCCAAAGACATGCGTTATAGGTGAACTGGGTAAGCTAAATTGTCAGAAGTGTATGTGTGTGAATGATTTCCAGTATGGATGTTTCCCAGTGATGGGTTGCAGCTGAAAGGCCACCCGCTGCTTAAAACATATGCTGGATTAGTTGACGATTTATTCCGCTGTGGCGCTCCTTGATTAGTAAAGTGACTAAGCCGAAAAGAAAACAAATGAATGAGGCAATGAATATACAGATTTCTTGATAAAAATGGGTACAACGTATTACATATTGACCTTATTCTGCAATGCATATGTAAGCTCGTTTCTGTGATTTTTTAAAGAAATTCCAATTCATTCATCAAAAAAAAGTCCTTACTACTTGCTTTACAAACAGTTGTGTTTAAAGTAATGCACATAAACTAAAACAATATAATAAAAAAATACACGTTTGCAACATCAAGCAGCACAAGGAGCAGTTTTTATGGCTAATAATCAATGGAAGTAAATGAGACTGCAAGTCTCGAGCCATTAAGATTTAAAAGGCTGGGCCCGCTCATACGTGAAAGAATACGATCAATATAGATTTTATAAAGTAATATTTGATTCATGTTGATCATTCTGATTTTTTATACTTAAACAAATGTTAAAATAGGGTGTCATTCCTACAGAAATACACATTTTAATTGTTAATAAGGTATAAAAATCTGCTTGTGAGACTCACGGCTGTTTGATCCAAGCCTCGGGGTAGATGCTGTTCTCTTTCAAGAGATTGTGACTGAGATCTAACATCTTCAGGTGGACACACTTGTCCAAAAGCCTGTCCTGCACCTCCACTATTTGATTTTCCTGCAACCTCAGTTCCTGCAAACACACCAAAACATACATAAACATAAACACCACAAACGTATAAAGAGCAGCTAGTGACTGAAGCATTGACTGGGTTACAGAACTGACCTCTATAGATGGGGGCAATCCTGCTGGAATGGAGCTGAATCTGTTTTTATCCAGTCGTAAATACTTGAGTGCCTTCAGTGGTTTAAAGGCCAAGGGTGCAATGCTGCCCTCGTAGAGGATATTTCCTGCCAGTTCTAACACTTGTAGGTTAGTAAACCCTAGCGAAAATGAAATGTTATTAGTTACTTTACTTACACTGACACCTAGTGGTATGGATGTAACATTTCATACAAGTTTTATGCATTACAGTATTATATCAAGATAAACCAAGCTTGTCATGCTAGTCATGTGATCTCAATCCCTCCAAATAAAACTACTTTTATAATGCAACTGATATGAACTGATATCTCCTGTAACATATTTTTCAGAAATACTGCTCAATACTACCTAAACAATGAATAAATGCATGCCTGTGCAGCTGGCATGAAAACAGCACAAACCTTTAAAGACATGTGAAGCCAGATGGGTTATCTTATTGTTGTTTATCTTTAGATCCTCCAATGAAGTGGGCAAAAGTGGAATTGTTGCAAGTTCATTGCCATCAAGTTTCAGTCTTTTCAGGCTTGTCAGATTCTGTAAAAAAAAAAATAATAATAATAATAACAATAATAACTTGGGAATAAGTGGTTATGTCCTGTCTGCATTGGACCTAGTAAATCATAAGCCTAAAAAATAACAATATGCGTGTCCTCAGTGTTGGGGTAAAGCATTACAAGTAACGCATGTTGTGTAATCAGATCTTTTTCCAAGTAAATATTAAATGAACAAATTACTTTTTCATTTTCAAGAAAATATGAGTTACTTTAAAAAAAAGTATCACCAGTTTCTTTCCCCTTTATTAACTGATGATACTGTAGCTCTCCTGTCCATGTGTTGAGAGAAATCAGGAGTAAGTGCAAATTAGGCATGGGACGATAACCATTTTCAAGGTATACCACGGGTTGGAAAAGTCAAGGTTTTAAAACCGCCAAAATGTTCTGTTATACCGTTCCTAAGGTATGTGTAAGATTTTTTATTTACATTTTTTGTTTTGTTTTTTAAGACAACAGTATGTCCAGCAGAAAAGACCTCCAAAGATGCTGTTTTAAATAGCAGAGAAATCTGTGTTTTAGAAACTAATGAAGACAGCAGAAGTCAATGATTCATTATTTAGCCTGACATGTTTACTGCTCCAAAATATTACAAAAGTTTCTCAAAATAAAATATACTGTGTTCAAAGGGGAAAAAGTTGTTGTTTTTTACCCAGAAATTTAAAAAGAATATATTTTAGAGCAGTAATCACAATACCGTCAAACCGTGATATTTTTATCCATGGTTATCATTCCATCAGAATCTCATACTGGCCCATGCCTAGTGCAAATACTTTTGCATATTTCATAATTTAAGCGAGGGTAATGATGGACTATAAATGCATGTGTAAAAGACATCATTTGTAGATGTCATCTCACAACTGATTCACAACAGTGTGTAAATTGATCTACATGTACTGTGGCAAAACATTTAAGCAACCGTTATAAATGCAACTCAAAATAACCGTAGACACCAGTTACTACAAATGTATATTAATGTATTTTCAGGAAATATTCTGTGTTATATATTTTTACCAATTTATGCTGTCCTACTGCAACCATTTTTGGCCAAGCACATGACGTTGCCATTAGACAAATGTTTGCTGGGATGCTGTGTATGATTTGTAAACTGTAGTCCTAGCTTAAATGTGAACATGTATTTACTTATATCACTTGCACAAATCAGATATGGTTTCCCTCATAGTGAATAAAATGTGAAACTGAAACATGCACTAGAAGTATTCATCTCTGAAGAGAGTTCATTTTTTTCATGCAAACTATTATTATGCAATCCAGAAAGGTTTGCTTGAGCCAATTTACATTTTTTTCAACCTGAAGTTCCTTCACTTCTGGTGTAAAAGGGCTTTAATTTGTTCCAATAATATGATTTTTTTTAAAATATTGAAATAAGCCCAGCACAATTGAGAAAGTAACATAAAGCACCACTTTCCTTAAAAAGTAACTAAGTACCACCAATATTCATATCTTGCATAAATTGTTCTAATGTAAAACATGTATTTTAAACAAGGCTCAAGAGGTCTCTCAGCATCATCATAAATAGTCACTGTAAACTCTGCACTTATTTACCTCATCAAAGAGTATAATTTTACTGACATTTGAGAGACAGTCCAAAAACAACAGTGGTATTTTCCACTGGCCGGCGTGTGGTTCCCATTTTCCTGGTGCTGGCTTTGCTTTGGGAGTGGTGTGTTTGGTCATTTTTGAGGGCTCACAGGAAGAAATCTGGGCTTATCTTGGCTGGACGTATAGTTAGCAGTTATAATTTGTAACTTTTTTTCTTTTAATTTATATGTTCTTAAAAATCCTGACTAAGAAGAAACTATTTTTGAGTTCAACGTAGACATGTACATTGCAGACTCTATAAAGATTATAGGAGCATATAACTGGCGTAATTAAAGGGAAAAAGAAATGGCAGTACCATAAAGAGAGCTGAGTCTAAAGAGGAGTCGTCCAGCCTGTTCATACTTAGGTCAAGCTCCTCAAGATTTGGCAGTCCAGAGAAACCACTGGGAGGAATGCTTGTTAAGTTATTCCCTGAAAGACAGCGCACTGGTTAACATGTTGAATGGCTGTGTTTATTACAAGACATAACCAACATAAATTACAGAGCGCCTCAAGTGATGCATATACTTATGTCGGATCTTTCAATCTCTCCAGACCTTACCAGGCAGCTCAAGTATGGTAACTTCCAGATTTGTGATGATGGGCAGTTCTGATAAGCCAATCTGCATGCAGGACATTCGAGTTTCTGCCAATTGGCAGCCTTCAGGTAATGAGTCTGTTAGTGTGCTGTTAGATGCTTCATTCTCCTCTTCTTCTGCTTCCTCTTCTTCCTTTCCCTCCTCTCCTTCTTTTTCCTCCTCTTCCTCCTCCTCTTCTTCTTCCTCCTCCTCCTCCTCATCATCATCATCTTCTTCTTCTTCATCATCATCCTCCTCTTCCTTTTTCTTGGCTTTCTGTTCTTCACCTTGGTCCAGGAGGCGTTTTTTGTCCTCTCTGAGTTCCCTCAGGATTGTGTTTAGTTTTCCTGCAGCACCGCCCCATCTCTCCAGCACGGCGTTCAGCTCCACCCACACACCCTCGGTTCGGCCCAGAACAGACTGATGACAGAACACGGGCAAATCAAGGCCATTAGTGTCACAGGAATGACCAGAAACTCACTGAACAAACTAGGAACTAAATATAGTGGACAAATAGCAGAGGCAGGAATAAAGGGAGGTGGAAAATGAGAGGTTGAGCATTAAAACAGGAAGCAAAAATAGACTTATAATTAGCATTTATGGTATGGTCTTGCTATCTTGGACTGCCAGAATACACATGCTCGTTCCACTGTAAGAACAGTGGCAGCTTGTGCGGCACAAAAAGGCATTACTATGGGATGCAAATATTGTCATGAATTCAATATTTACAGTTTTCTATTTTTTTCACCAAACTATTTGATCAAACAAAACTAGAAGAGTGACATTTTGACAGAAATAAAGCTTCACCTGTGTGTCGGTGGCAGTGTCACTCAGTTGCTTCGTTCTTTGTACTTGATTGGTTCTCTGTTCACCTGCAAATCCAGACATGATTTACTTAGGAGTTCAAATGTTTGAAGGCAGTTTTATAGATATTTATATATATTTTTATGTTCCTTTTAATCATACTCTTTTGTTCAAACAGCTCTGCATTTTTTGTAATGGCCTATTATGTCTATAAGTTTTATTTTCTTCTCATTATTATTTCATTTTTATTTTATTTATTTGTTCTTCCATTAAAACTGACAATGCTTTTTTCCTGAATCTTTGTCTTCAATAAAAACTTATTTGACAAAAAAAAAAAATTATAATTGTACATAGCAAAGATGCATTAACTTGATATCTAGTTAATAATCCGGCATTGTTACAAAATAGTCTAGTTAAAATAAATGAAATTTACTCTTCCAAGAATCTTCACAACTGTTTTTGACATAATACTACTAATAATAGAACTTTTGAGCTCCACATCACCATATTAAAATGACTTCTAATGGATCATGTGACACTGAAGAGGTATTCTTGCCAATACATACATAAAATCCATTTCAAGTATATTTAAATTAAGGTGTTTTTTTATATTTTACAATATTTCATTTTTCCCGATTTTTATATAATAAATTGAGATGAGACTTTCTAAAGTTTTCCAAACTTTTTAAAAAGCGTACACACCACACACTTTTTAACAGTAGGGTATAGTCGTTGGCAAAAGGTTAATTAAGTGACAATTAAGAATGTATGAATGTCACTCCATTAGATCCAAGTTGTATTTATTTTAAAGAAAGTCAACTAAAGTTCACTTTTCAAGCAAAACATTGAAAGTTTCCCAAGATTTTAAACAATGAAAATATAAGCATATTGCTCATAGTTAATAAAAACATTGTTTATACTCTTGTGTCGTTGTCAAATGATAATAGATCATGTTTGGTGTTTCTAATAGGACAGTAGGGTGAACTTGACACCTAAAATCCTAAAAAGTTACTGTAAAAATGGTCCAGAAAAGTGAAGTTACTGTAGCTCATAGAAAATCCTAACGTTTGCAATTACCACTTGCTTTCATATTTCATCATCAAATGCAATACAATGCTTGCATTTTAAAGGAAATATCATTAAGTGTTCAAAAACTTCAAAAAACACTGTAAATGCAGACAGTTTTTTATGTACTCTTTAGATTTTGTACAAAATGCTCTATTTGGTTTTAATTCAAGATTTCTAGTTACTTAAAGTATTTTACTTGTATGTTTTTTATTTCTCTTCTAAAAGCAATTTCAATTAGATTTATCCTAACTAAAACAACTGTAGAAGCTCAAACACCTCACAATTGTCTAATCTTACCAGTCCTGAGATTTCATCCTGTGCCACAGCTCTTATAATGAACTGTAATTACTGCTTTACGCACCTGATGCTGAAGAAGAATCCACCACTTGATGCTGTGAGTTTGAAACACCAGCCAATTTAATCAGCGAATCCAGTACATTGAATGCTTCTCCTTTCGTCACTAAAGCGCCTAAGCACACACAGAACACCAAAAGAGCCTGCATGGTCCTGATCCGATCAGTTCAGATGCTCACCGTGTACCTGAGGGCTCACCTCCAGCTGCCCTCTTAAATTCCCTCTTAGTCAGCAGTGAGAAGCAGAAGAGGAGGAGAAGAAAACAGGGAGGAGATTACAGTACGTGCATGAGGACCTAGATTGCCAGGAGTTCACAAAAATATCAACCCCTCCTTATAAAGCCAGCAAACACTAGAGTTTTGGAAAAGAGAGAGAGAGAGAGAGAGAGAAAGAGAGAGAAAGAGAGAGAGAAATGATGGTCAATGTCAGTCACGTCATGCCACAATGACACAGTGTTCACACCTTGTAGCACTTGAGATGGACAAATGAGTGAGTTGTCCAAACAAGAGCAGCCTGACTGACCCCGCACAGAGATCTCTGTCTGGCTCCACGTCTCGTCCTCGACATGTTCCTGCCTGGCACGCTGCCATTAGCACGTATGCAAGAAAAAGCCCTAGCCAAAAGAGAAAGACATGGTTTTGTAACTTATAAAACAAACACATGCATGGAGACAGAAAAATGCGATGTGTTTTCATGGTACACAGATACACACTCTTCTCGTTTAATAGAGATTACAGGACAATTAGTGTGTAGTTGCAGCAAAACATCACTGCGTTCTATAATTAGACTACATAACTTGTGCTTCTTTTTTCTTTAAAAGGAAATCTACTAAAATTTCGATAAAATCGTCGACGCTGACAATTAGTCCACATCAATCATTTTAATCGACTTTTTACTTTTTAAATTTAGTTTCAAGATTTGACTATTATAACAACTGTTTTAACTGCACCACTAGCGTGAGCAATGTGCATCATGTCATTCCTCAGATATGCAATTGATTTATCATATCACAGCAGCAACAGCTATAGGAAATACTAACACAATCTCGTGAAAATTGGTAACTTTAAGTGGCTAATTTGTATGAATTCGTACAATCTCATTCGTACAATTTAGTACTATTTGCTTATCCCCCAATGACAGTTGGGCTTATGGGTGGGGTTGGGTGCCACACCTCCTTTTTCGTACGACTGAGCTCGAAACCAAATTAGCCACTAAACTGACAAAACGTAAATAGTTCCATTTCGCGCAAGATCATGTTGCAAATACACATTATACTGTAAAAATATAACTGTTAATTAACAGTTACTGTACTTTGTGATTCACAAGTGTTTTCCATTTATTTGACTGCATTACTGGTCCTTGATCTTTGCTCTGACGTTTGGTGTTGATCTCTAAAGCTTAACAAAAGTGACTTTTATTGACATTTTAGCAGACATTTAACATATAAATAATTTTTTTATTTTACTTGAAATAAAATATTGTAAAAAAATATATATATATATGGAGAGAAATAAGTCAGAAAATGTACTGGCAGTTCATTACAAGGTTTTTGTATCGTAATATACAACACCAACATGAATAAATGTTAATAAACGTCACTTTTTCAAACTTTTCAAGGTTAAAAGTTGTTGGAAGAAAGATAATGCAATTCAAAAGCATAAATAAACAGGGAAAAATAAATTAATTCACAAAATATGGAAAATTTACAGATATTTGTTTACAGTGTACAGGGGATATTACATATGATATACCACCAGAGAAGGCAAAGCCACCATATACCGTAGGCTTTTGTTTAGTAAATTAGCTCAGCTTTTGTAGGCAGAACCTTTCAAATCTGCTGTAATTAAAATTTCTAAATACATTTTGAAGAGAAGTTGCTGGTGTGCTGTCTTTTCAAGTGATTGAGTGTTTGAGGAAACACAGGTTAAGTGTTTATCCACAATCCACAGCTCTGCACATTTTGTCTTATTCTCGTATTCACTCTTATCACATTTGTTCTAATTCCACATCAAGCGCCCTGCAAACAGGATTCAGGAAAGAGCATACTTTTATCTCAAACTGCATTTTACTCTGCAGGATGGGAATTGAAATGATGTTTATTATCAGAGGTATATAATTGCACACGTCTTTAGTGAGATTCGTCTGTGTGACAAAACCGTATTCTGTAGCATATCACAAACCCCTGAATGAACATTCTGAGGTGAATTAAAGACTTTCCATGCTGAGCAGACTGTAAGTGTTAACTTGATCTGTACATGTGCGATGTAGTCTACTGTAATTAATCAATTTACTTACATTTTAATTGCAAGCATAAATAACATATTGAACATGTAGTTATACAGTATTGTCATTCAGATTACAAACTTTTTTCTTGTTTATTAGATTTGTTTACATTCTGCCTTCCTTTTTTATTTCACAGTTTTATTTTTACATTTTGTCAAGGACTTGTTTACATTTCTACTTTTTCACTGTATATGACAAAGACGCAAGGTAAATAATATAATCTTAAGTAAAACGACTGATTTTTTTGTATAAAGTTTATTGTTTAATTTTCTGTAAATTAGTCAATAGATTCATTGATATAAATATATTCATCAGTGGCAGCCCTAAATACTACTGGGTTTGATGGATATTTTTACAAACACTGTCCAAATAGTTTTGAATTCAATTTCAGTACTAATTTGGCTAATTATTGTGAAATGAGAGATTTGAGATGTGTAATTGGCTGTGGGGGAGGAAAGGAGGATGTTTAAAATGGCCAGAGTTAAGGTTGGATGAAGGTCTCACACACACGTACAAACAGACAAGCTCTTAGGGTCACAATGTGTAGGGAGAGATTGTTTGCATTTACATTTACACCATAAAGTATCACGGCAGAGTGAGATACTGCCCTGCGACTGTTTATATTTGCTCAGACAACAAGAGGAACAAAATGGGCAACAACTGTGTATGTTGACTTAGGAAGCATATTTTTTTTGACATTCACACATTGTGGCATCATCATGCCACTTTTTTAAGGTTTCTCAAAAGTTTAAAATTCATTATGGGGATTTACAAGTTGTTTTATTAACTGAAGCTAACACAAAAAGGTTTTTAGGAAAATAAATATTGTTTTTAATTAGATTCAGGCATCAATAAGATTTGACGTTGTGTTATTACAGATTTTACAAGTTTTATTTAGTGCTCATCAAAGATTGCATTCAAAATAAGAGTTTGTTTTGACATAATATATGTGTGTGTATCATAAATATTTATTTTGTATATGTAATACACAGACATACAGAAAAACAAAACTATACAAAACCATTGTTACATATATATTTACTTTTCTATCCAATTTGTATTATATACATATATATTTTAAATCTAAGCATAAATTAAAAAAATAATTATAGGTATGCGTGTATTTATATATACATAATAAATATATACCAAAAACACATATACATTATGTCAAAACAAACGTTTATTTTGTATGTGATTATTCTTTTTTCAGCACTGTTTTTTTTTTTTTTTTTTTTATGAAAAGCAAGTCAAATTAGTTTTAATAATGTTCATATTCATGTTACGTTAATATTGTTTTAATTGTATTTATTTATTTTTATTAAAGGTAGTTTTCCAAGTAATTTGACATATTTTGTTTACTTTTATTGCATTTTTATTTTCATATTCCAAAAGATTTACATTTATTGTTTGTTTATATAATAGATCATAATAATATATAAATTAAATTACTTAATTAATTTAATATAAACATCTTATTACAGTTGCTATCCAAACTAAATTTACTTGCAATAATTTAAGACTCAATGTTTAGATTACTTTGTCTCAAATACTCAGTACACAAATAATCTCCCTGAATCTCTGCTTCCTTAAGCACTCTTTTAAATGGATGGCCCTGCATTACAGTCCAAACAAACAGTGGGTTAAAGTAAGACAGTATCTATAATTTTACGCTATCTGCCAAAACCACTTTGCCAGACTGTCACTCCTCATACAAATGTCTGTCCTGCGTGAGTCAGTGTGAGTGTATTCTGCTGACCTGTCCGCTGTCCAACCCTCTGCCCCAAACACGTCCAATGAACCGGCACTGTGTTTCAGCTGTTACATGCTCTCAGCATGAGCTGGCTGTGGTTTCTGAGAACATGCACAGAAACAGATAGAAAATGAAATGACTTCCAGAGAAAAAAACTCTACAAAGCTCTGAAATCTTTGCAATTTAAAACTTATTATAAAATAATCCCACTATATTTGTGTGTGAATTGTATGTGTGTGTGCTTTGTGATGTCCTGCTCTGGTAGTCTTTTAAGGGAAGGTTCAAGGCTAGTTGGTGGTTCTTTATTTAGGCCAGAGGAATCCAGAATAGCATAGCACATCATTGTGATGTAAGCTCTGGAGCCATTGGTTTAAGTCTGATGCTTTTATGCTAACACGTCAATGATGCTGTCTGATTATGACATCAAATATAGAAGAATGATGATGGAAATAAATGGCAACATGTGCAAATTACATATATGATATACAAGTTCATATTTGAATTTTACACTTATTTAAATTTTACAAACTAAAATATTGTAGATGACTATACATTTAGAATGCAAAAAGCTAAATATTTTTTTCCGACCATTGGAATTGCAAATTTGACCATATAAAAACATATGTACAATTTGAACATATATGTAATTCCAATGGTTGAAAACGATATATATATATATATATAAGTGAACATTTTGAAATATATGCTGCATACGTATATGACATCCAAATATGAACTTGTCAATATGTCATATATGCTATTTAAATACATTTCCATGGTATTAATCAGATTTTAATACTTTTTTACTTTTACTAAAAGTAAGAAAAGAAACTAAACTATTCTAAAAATGACTATAGATTTGAAATGCAAAAAGAATCAAAAATTAAATGTCTTTTGCAGTCAGGACTAAATAAGAAAATATGCAATCACACAGCTAAGACAAAAGTTGTGAGTAAGTAAGGTTCCACCTCTGGACTTAATTACAGAAATTAAGATGGAATTTGGGTAATGGGACGTCACGGTAAATCAGCTGTTTATACAGTATATCACTAGTCTTAGGACTGGAATAATTAGATGCTTCCCATGATCTTTTACTCAGAAATGTGTTTATCTTGGCTACTAGGGCCAAGAACAGATGATATTTTACAACTCTAGTGAAACTGCACTAAAACTTTTGATACAAATCAGGCTTTACCTTTTTATAAAGACACAAACATCAGAGTTAATTAAAAACTTCACGAACTTTGAGGAACGGTCTACCAATAGGGACAGAAATGCAAATGGAGAAAAGATTTTCATTCTACTCTGACATTTAAGCATTTCACTAAAGGTTGTTAAATATCTCAGAAAAAAATTCTTAATTTAATTATCTTATAAAATATATTTTTAAATAGAGATGAATAGGACATGCCTGTGACATTTACGCCATTTCTAAATTACCTTTTCTCTGCACCGATTTAAGACAAGACCTAAAAGGGTGAATGAATGTTCTTCCAAATATGTTATTTCTACATTAAGTCATTTAGAATAAGCTTTTCTGCCTGCCATCATCTATACACCCTCAATATGTTTCATTCTTTTGTTTAACATAAAATAATACATGTTGGAATTATAGTGCCAAAAAATTACTATACAATAGCTAACCACATTTCTCATAGTATCCTCTTTGTGCACAGCAGAAGAATGAAACACGTCTGTGACAACATGAGAGTCAGTAAATTGCAGAAAGCCTGATAGAACGTGAATAGTATGCGAGAAGTACCCGGATGAACTACTGCTTCAAGCAAGATTTTGAAGCACGCATCCAACGTACACTTTACTATCCCAGAGGGCCATGCAAGAGAATTTATGGGAGTGAAGCAACGCAACTGACAAGGATAGGTCATGCGATAATGACAACATGGCAGATGCAGTACTGTTCATACTACTAGTATTCATACTATATACAAGTTCATGAAGTGAATTTAAATTCAATGCAGTACCTATTCTGACACAGCTTATTTATTTCACTTCATAGCATTTGTCCATTCAAACAATTGTTGTATCTTTATCGTTTATCCAAAATCATATATTTTCAAAGAAAAATGCTGGAAGTGCAATATTAAGTTCATTGCCTTCAACCAAGCCAATCATTGATTGAGTGCTACTGGTCTCTTTGGTTGCAGCCATGTCTATGCATGTGTATATGACCAGTGCCTGGCACAGGAACAGAGCTGTGATGCTGCTCAGCAATGATTGGCAAATGCAGGTGACCGGTGGATAAGTTTAGAACCTGATATGGGATTGTTGCTTAGGCTGCCAGAAAGACCAGTGCCAAGGACTTATTGTCATAACTCGAGCTCTCCTGCCTGTTGTCTCTGACATTCCTCCTCTATTTATAGGCCATACCATCCCTAACCCCTTTCTGCCCTGCTCCCTTTCCTTTTTCACCCATCCCTGGCTCTCTCTCTGATAGGAAAGGGGAGTGACAAAAGCCTTTGTCTTTTCTAAGCCATCCATTCCAGCAATAAAGGCCAAGGCAGGTGGCCCTGGGACTCTTTGTCCTGTGTCTGCCGTGAAGAGAGGAGCGCTGGATTACCTGTGAGGAGTTTACAGACCATTTCAAAAAGAAAACTCCAAACCCGGGACAGCCATGGATGATGTATATAAAGCAGCGGTAAGTTATGGGCACAGCAATTAAAGTTGAAGACAAAATGAATAGCCTCCTGTGACATTTTCATACTTTTTCTAATAGCTCCCATGTGATGTTTAACAGAGCAAGTATTTCCTATTATTTTTTTCTTTTGGAGAAAGTCTTTTGCTTTTAGTAAAAATATAAACGTGTTTACCTGCTGAGGTCAATATTATTATCCCCTCTAGAGTTTATTTTATCTGATTACCTGTTGTTCAATAACTTCGCTAATTAACTAAAACATCACTTAGAAAATATTTTTAAAAGAATTTCAATTTCACAGTAAGATTTAAGATTTTGTCTTCAAATGTATGAGCATTTAATTCCCCTTCGGGCTTCTTGTACGGAAAGTGACCCTGTAATAAGTCCCATAAATAGTTTTGCATGCAAATGTCAGCGAAATGAAAAATGAATCAATGTTCATTTCACAGCTTACCTGTCCCTGGCCATTTCCTTCCTCCCTAAATGGCAGATTTCTGCATTATAACTAATAATCAACCAGACCGATCAATGAGTGCACTGTCTGCAGGTTAGCACTCAAGGTTAAATCAATAAACGGGACATTTGAGAGAGCTACTTTGAAGCCTTTTTAAAGGCATAGAACCTAACGGCACAGGAAACACTGTCAAAATGGATTTGCTCAATAATTGATCAACAAAACTAGTGAAAGGTGTAGGTTGAAGCTGGTGAAATATTTAAGGGTCACAGGCACTGAGGTTGAAGCATTTAACAATGGGACACAGGGTGTCTGGTGTCTGAAGACCGTTAAGCGAGTGACAGCTGTCATTCCTGTAAAGAACAGACCTTGGTCAGTCTATGATGAACGACAAGCTATATAGTCTTACAACAAATCTTATTTTTAGTTCTGAGTCAACTGCAGCCAGATTTTGAGCTCTCTCTTGAACCTAACAGGTGGAGAACTTGACAGAGGAGCAGAAGAATGGCAAGTTCCTCTTTAAAATCTGTTTCATTGCTGGATTTAGTGTGATTTTACATAATGACGATTCTCTTTCCAACTTAAAAATGTCTTTGATGTGACATTTGTATATGTGACTGTACCTGGCAGAGTTTCGTGCTGCGTTTGACATCTTCGTGCAGGACGCTGAGGATGGCTGCATCAGCACTAAGGAGTTGGGGAAGGTGATGAGGATGCTGGGCCAAAACCCCACTCAAGAGGAGCTGCAGGAAATGGTAGACGAAGTAGATGAAGATGGTATGTCACTCATTTAAGATAACATTTATTCTCAAGTTACTGGTACATTCATAGAAAAAAAAGGGTATGTAACAAAAGCTGTCAAAAAAAAAACGTTTCCAAGTACTAATATGTATTTTTAAGATATTTTTTACTCATTAAGTACTAACATATAACCTTATGTATTTTTATTTCTGGAAGCGCATGAAATGGGATTTGATTGTTCAGTGGTGGTCTCTGTGGATTGTAGGAAGCGGGACAGTAGACTTTGATGAGTTCTTGGTGATGATGGTGCGCTGTATGAAAGAGGAGAGCAAAGGAAAATCAGAAGAAGAACTGGCTGAAGTCTTCCGCATGTTTGATAAGTATGAATTTTATCAAGCATGTTGAGGTATTACTACCATTTAAACCTATTGCAAAACCACGTTTTATTGTTGTCTTGTTAAGAAATGGAGATGGTTACATTGACTTGGATGAGCTGAAGAACATGCTGGAGTCCACAGGTGAGGCCATCACTGAGGATGACATCGAAGAGCTCATGAAGGACGGCGACAAAAACAACGACGGCAAGATCGACTACGACGGTAAATTCATACAGCTAACACTCTAATATGATTATTTACTCCAAATAAACATTTTTACAGCTGATTTGCATTTACCTCTCATCCCAACAGAGTTCTTGGACTTTATGAAGGGTGTCGAGTAAAAACCCGCCAAATGAAACCATTTTATTCCCTGAAACAAACCTACCTGCCTGCCTCTCTGACGTCACCACCCGGACACTCAATTAGGAAGCACGGAAAATGATCTGCATTTCTCATAGTTCAGAAAAGTTGTTGAAATGAATCAATCGTGTCATACTGCTGCCCAGATTATTCATGTTATTTGTGCTCAAGTAAAAACATTTTCTGTACACACTTGTTAACATATATATATATATATATATATTTTTTTTTTAATATATACACCTATTTTTTTGCGTATATTAACATGATGGAAACGTGTTTTGGTCTTACCTCCTACACTGTAAAAAATGATGGGTTCCGTAAAATTGATGTGTTTGGACAACATGAAGGAATCAAGTTAACATCATAGCTTCATAACTTCATACGTCTCACAACTTCATACATTTTTACAATTTTAAGTTGATTGAACATGAAACAATGAAGTTGTCCCAAAAAAACTCTCAAGAATTGTTGCTGTTTCAGCTCATTTTCTCCAAGTAGTTTGAACAAACTGCAAATATAATTTTGAGCGTATACACTGACAAACGCTATCCCTTGAAATAAATTCTAAAACTTTTTCCAACACCAAGTTACACTCCGCCAAAGCCTGATTTGTCAAAAGCCTCCACCAAACTTGAACTTGTATGTTATGCAATATTGGTCTAGAATATTTGTCTAGCCTATCAAGCCCTAAATGTAAAATTCTTCACACTTCCAACTTGCACTATAGTCATTTCCAGAAAAAACTAATTTACTTGATAATTACCAGAACAAAATTTGTAGTGTTTCCATCTACTACATCGACTTTTCTACCACATTGTCTTAATTTACCAAGACTCGTGATATTCATTTATATTATATTATATTATATTATATATGTATGTATATATGCATGCATGTATGCATACACGCATATATACATACACACATTGTACATGCACATATAAAGAAGCAAATAGGCATATTTGATGGGCAGTTCAATTTATTAACACGTTACACCAAATTCAGTGAAAACTATAAGTGAACACTAGCAACAACAGCGAGGGGATCTCCGTAACAGGACATTGCATCAAGTCACCAAAACCGTTCATATTCAACTTTCCAAACCTGGGTTTGTCCAGTAGTTAACGCAACAGCAGTTTTTAAAAAAAAAGAAAATAGTATATTTTGTATTTATTGTTACTCCCTGAAAGCATCACAGGCATTGTCAAATGTAAATTTTGTTCATGATACTAGCTTGTAATTACAGGAAGCACAGACAAAAGCAATTTGGAATGAAGAAATGACTTCTGAAATGGTCTGTGTCAGCTACACTTTCACTCTGATCTAATCCATTTATGCACTCTGATAAACCTCCAAATCTTTTGAAAAACACTTTTAAATGCAGCATTTAAAAACAGTCAAGAAGGCAAAACCAATGATGACACAAAATGGTATTTCAGAGCTGTGAAGGACACTCTGTAAACTACAGGGCACACGTTAAGAGATTCGCACTGAGAAGTTAGGTGTATCCTCAAGTCGTGAGTTGCTGGAATGATATGGATTGTGTGGTGAGCTTGTCTATAGGGTCTGGGTTAGGAGTGGAGAAAGAGGAAGGGTGTAGCTCAGGGTGGTTCAAACAGTTTCAGTTGGCGAAAGTACGCTTGACGGCAGCGACAATACATTTGGCACTGATGCCAAACAGGTCCAGCAGCTCCTGTGGTTTCCCGCTTCGGGGCACACGGCTCACGGCCAGCCGTTGTACCACAATGCCAGGCTCTTCACCCACAGCAGACAGAACAGCCTCGCCCAGACCACCTACGATGAGAACAGAGGAACCAACATTAGGACATGTCTTAGAACAAAATGCTCCGAAAGAAAACTATTTTCTTTTGCGCTAATATTTGGTTGGAAAGAGCAGCTCACCCTCTTTATAATGGTCCTCCACAGTGATCACTTTTCCTCCTGTTGCACGAGCACTTGCCACAATTGTGGAGGCATCAAGGGGCTTAATGGTGAATGGGTCAATA
Source organism: Danio albolineatus (assembly GCA_903798035.1). Classification (NCBI taxonomy): domain Eukaryota; kingdom Metazoa; phylum Chordata; class Actinopteri; order Cypriniformes; family Danionidae; genus Danio; species Danio albolineatus. The sequence goes on along the minus strand of CAIGQQ010039592.1, from coordinate 221,485 downwards.
ACCCGAATGTTTACACCTGGCAAATAGAAAGAACACGTCACAATTTTATATAATTTTTTTACACACACCACACAATAGGGGGACAGAAAAAAACAAACAAACAACATAGAGAAATGGTGGTCCATTACTACATCTAGGAAAAACAACTTGATCACTTAAACTTCTTGGGGGAAAAAAGTTATTATACTAGGACCACTACATTCCACTATTTAATGATAATAATAATAATAATAATAATAATAATAATAATATTATTATTAATAATAATAATAATAATAATAATAATAATAATACCAAAACACTAATTGAACGGTTTAGATGCAAAGCCTCTAACAGCCACCTGTAATGTTGCACTAAAATTAGTTGTTTTTCTCTGTCTCCTATGTATGACTTCTTTCACTTTAAAAGGCAATGGAAAAAACTTAAATCAGCATAAAAGTGAAGTTACTGAACATACACACACTGAAAAAAAATAAATAAATAAAAATAAACACTTTTTCAGTTTCCACACAGGCTTTTTACATCCAAACTTCAATTTAAGCCTATATTTTACATTTCCATATTTAACTAGAATATTTTATGTTTTTATCTATCTTACTGATAAATTAAACCTAATCTGAATTGTATGATTTGATAGTCTCGATTCATTATGGTCTAAAATACAATAAAAATGTTAACATTCTAAATTGCAATGCAGTATCATAGCCAGTAGACACAGAACAAACCTTCTTTAGCTAGCTGGTCATGTGCTGCCAGCGCCTCATGCAGTGTGACTCCAGCCCCAATAACAGTCACCTGATCTTTGCTGGACTGCCGCACCACCTACAGGACAGAAAGAGAACTTGTGAAGCAGACGTCAGAGTTTACAGATGTCAGCGAAAAGACCATATTTGTGCACTGCATTACTAAAGACATTATAAGATTCAACACTGCTGCTAACAAACTCTTGATGCAGCTTGAAACCATAAACAGCTCTTTTAAATGCTCTGGTCTGTTTTTTTCCCTCACCTTGGCTTTGCCAATTTCAAATTTCTCCTCAGGATTATAGATAACTGCAGTGTCAGGTCGACTGGTTCGGATGAAACAGATACCCTAAAAAAATTAATAAAATAAAAAAGTAAACAGCATAAACACTGAGCAAAATGACAGCCAATTGATAAGTGATAACTACAACTACAAGACCAAGCTGAAAATGCACCTTTGTATTGGCTGCAAGCTCCACAGATCTCTCAGTAGACACCCCATCGCTAGGGTAAAACACTGTGCATGTTGGGATAGCACGGAACATGGCAAGATCCTCCAGAGCCATCTGTGAGGGGCCATCCTCACCTATTCAAACATCAAAAATTATGAAATCTTCTAATAAAATCCTCAATGATCAATATTAGGGTAATATAACCAGAGATCTGACAATTTACATGAAGATGAACCACAATAAACACCATATATTTCACTTACCAATGGAAACACCACAGTGAGAGCCGACCAGGTTAACATTAGATTGGGAGATGGCTGCCATACGAATGTGGTCGTAGGCACGAGCAAGGAAGGCTGCAAAAGTGCTGGCAAATGATACCGTACGCTCACGAGTGGCACAACCAATGGCCACGCTCACCTGAACAGTAGCAAAATAATAATGGGTTTAATAAGCAACATTAATTCATAAAAAGAATTCATATATAGATAGTGTGCTAATTTGAACCAAAACTAATATTCAAAAATTTAGGGTAGGTAATAGTTTACCAGACAGCATTTAACAACATTGATCCATGTTTTGCATCCTTTAGCAAACAAAAGCTTAAAAACATACTGATCCCAACTTTTGAATATTTACCAACAATTTAAATATTTAATACAAATCAAACCTGTCTACTTACTGCTAAAACTAATATTCCAGCACATACTTACATAAAAACATCTATTTTGACCTCTGAATGAATGTTTATAGAAGAAGTCTCTCTGATTGTGGGAAGTCATGTTCTATTGAGTAAGTACTTGTCAGTGATAAATATTAGTTAGAAAGTGAATAGTAACAGATAACATTTGAATGGGCGAGGTCGGGTATTTTACAATGCACTGTAAAAATAGTGCACCACACCTTCAACTTGTCACAAAGCTCTACAAACAGAGTTTACAGAATCATTCATCTGTGACATACATGACACACACTGTCAACAAAGATATTTTTGCTTTTATAATACAACGCTTGTAGAGAGAAGAGAAAAGAAAAAAAAAGTTACACACCATGTTCTGCTCAGCAATGAAGCACTCAATGTAGCGATCAGGATGGGCCTTCTTGAACATATCAGCAAAGGTTGAGTTCTTGGTATCGCCATCCAGTGCCACCACACGAGTACTGGCATCACCCATCTTTTTCAGGGCCACACCGTAAGCCTTCCTGGTGGAGATCTGAGTGGACAAACAAATCAAATAACTAACAGATCCTGCTTAAAGTTAGGTAACATTTTAAAAGAGATTAACTTGTCAAAACCTTTTCAGCATTTGACGAAGTATTACATTGAGGAAAAAAAATAAAGACATAGAACACAAAATTCTTCAATATATTTCAATTAACACTCCTCTTCTTGAAAATCTGTTGAATTTATAACCCGCTCCCAGAGTTCAATAGTTGAATCTAACCATTTTTCAAACGATGGTTTGACTACTCTGTCAAACTTAGTGTTTGGCAGTAGCACTTTTAGCTTAGGATAGATCATTGAATTAGACTTTTAGCATCTTGCTCAAACGACCAGAAATTTGATCATTTTTCAATTTAAAGTTAGACCCCTATGTTGCCACATCGTATATCAAAAAAAAAAAAGAAAAATGAAATAGTTGATGATATGGGCAGAAACCATCCTCTCGTTCATCTACATTGATAGAAGTAATTTACAAGTAACATAATAACATAATATCATCATCATTTTTGTTATTCTATAAAAACTCATTATCTGTGCTTGTTCCTGGATCACTTCCAAAACCTTGCAGTGTCTACTTGGCAGCATGAAATTTGAAAACTTATGAAACTGATCAAATAATGCCCCTTTCAATGAACAAAGCTGATATGACTGATTTAGCTACAGTGCAACCTCTGACATACCCTTTATAAAAAAAATCTGTCCAAACTTTGCAAGAGCTTGCGCTGACATGCTGTGTGAAAGGAGTGACATGAACACCACTGTATTTTCCACACTGACTGATCCAGACCAACTTTAGAAAGTTGCCAGTGTTGCATTTTTATAACAAAAATGTCAAATTAGTACCAATGCAGTGTAACTTTTTGACAGAATTAGCATCAGTTCATCACCTTGTCTCCGAGCTTGTACTCTGGGGCTGTGAGCAGATGGATTGGGGAAAGGTCAGCTGGAGCAGCATCCTCTTTTGGTGGCTGAGGGTAAAGGGGCTTATTGGGAGACTGAATCTGACTCAGGAGGTCATTAATCAGCTCCTCTGCACGGTCTTTAGGCATTGGCTTCCCATGCCAGTTATCCTGATCCTCAATGCCTGAAGAAAACACCACAAGTCTCAGTCACAATGAGAATTACCATAATGTTAATCACCATCATCATCTACTGCAATCATGGCATTAATCACCTTTGAGACCTTTGCCTTTGAATGTTTTAGCTACGATGGCAGTGGGCTTTCCCTTCACTCCTTCAGCATGCCACATAGCCTTGCACAGCTCCTCCACATCATGGCCATCCACTACATAAGTGTTGAAGCTGAAGAGAAAGAAATAGGTGGTACACACAATGAGTTATCAAAAGACAACGTGGCTGTGCTCCAAATGGATGACTGCAAGAACTACACTACTAACTACTTGTCTACAGTAGTCAACATTTGAAGTGGACCACTTTATCAAAGCTGTCCTAAAACTATTGAACACCCATTCCTGTCCTAGGACAATTTTGAAAAATATTTTTGATTTATTTCAAATGTTGACTACTGTATGTAGCCAAATACACACAACAGTGTGCAACATCATACACAAACTGCAATTACTTTTCTGAAGAGATTGTGTGCGATTTAGGGGGGGAAAATTAAATAAACAAAAATTGAATGTATCATACCCGAAGGCCTCACATCGCTCCTTGTAGATGTTTACATTGTGCTGCAGTGGTGCTGGTTCACTCTGGCCCAGGCGGTTCACATCAAGAATGGCCACCAGATTGTCAAGCTTGTAATAGGAGGCAAAAGCCATGGCTTCCCACACCGACCCCTCTGAACACTCGCCATCTCCCAGCATACAGTACACACGGTAGCTAATGACACAAGACAGATGCGTTCAATTAGAGGATGATTATGAAATAATTACCAAAAATAAAAAATTCGTACAATGTTACTGCAATGCTAATCGTTTATTTCTATCTAATTCAGCATTTACAACCCTGGTCTCACTGGTCTAAACTAAAACTTGATCTCTGGTGCCACAAAAACATAAGGTTTTTAATTTAGTGTACACAAGCCATTTCAAGGCTTGAAATTGCAACCGTTTTATATGTGCCAGAAATATATTTAGGGACATGTGCGCAAGTGAATAAAATTGTTGCAGTGTGACCGGTTTTCACTCCAAAATGTTAACCGATGCACAGGTTTAGGAAACATTCACACAGAATGCATTTTTTGCACCTAAAAACACGAAACCCAGCGCTCAGTAATAGTTTAAAACAGTCATCACATCAACTTTCTGCAGTAAACGAATCCTGCATTGCTTGCCCCGCCTTCAAGCTCTTCTGATTATCACACTGCTTTAGAACCAAGCGTGAATGGATTAGTTAAAATCAGCTGTCAATCATTCAGTCAATGCTTTCTGCCTTCAGGTGACTGGGAGCTACACCACAAAAACGTAAAGTGCTGAAGATGAGAGAATGAAAAGCACAGACAGATTTTGTTTTAGAAACAATCTTAAGTTATAAATAATGACATAACTGACTAGTGATACACTTTTCAGAGTGGATAAGACTCCTAAAGCCATTCACTGTAAAGTCTGTGACAGTTTACAGGTAACAGTGTAGTTTTCAGGTAACAGTGTTTGCAACTGAATCTACACATTAAGCACAAGACAATCTATTCAATCCTTCATTTAATCGTCATAATGACTTCCAATGCAATAAATCTGTTATTATAAAACTTGTAGTAACGATGCACATAATTATTGGTGGGTGTGACTAAACTATAGCTGGCGGGACTACATTTTTAAAGTTAGGAGCACCAGTGCTACAAAGCAAAAAGATACATTTTGATCCCTGCATTTAATATATATATATAGTAGGCCATGATTTAAGAAAAACATAAGTCATTGTGCAAGCCTTCTTTAAGGTCTCTGAAGTCAAAACTTTCACTTTAGTTTAAAAGATCTTATACTGAAGGCAATTTGCAACAACAGGTTGTGGAATATGCCACCTCATTAAATAAGTGTGGCTAATCTCTGCCTTTCCAGACCACATATGAACTTAGTGCTTTGCTTACTTCATTGTATTGTTTATAAATTTCAAACATGACACGATTCAACAAATGTTGGCCAACACAGCTGTTCTTTTGAGAATTTGTAAATTAGCAATACTGTTAGCCAATCATAACAGTGGACATTTACTTTTGAGTCTACAATCTGCTCATGGCTATTCGAACAGTGCGTGTTTTGATCAGGGCTATCAAAACAAGAAAAAAACTATTAATTCTAAATTTAACATTTTTGGTGTAAAAATTTTGATAACTAAAAGTGAAATAATGTGGAACAAAAAACACAATTACCTTGATTTATCCAAGTATTTGCCAGTGTAGGCCATACCACAGGCAGCACCCAATCCCTGGCCAAGAGAACCTGTCGCTACATCCACAAATGCTAGTTTCTGAAACAGATAAGACAGTCAACACACAAGTCAGTATCTCTAAATTTAATATATTAAGCAATGTCTTGTACCTGTAAAATGAAGTTATATCATATAAAATATATATATACACATATTTTTTTTTTTATTCTATTAGGGCTGGGACAATAAACACACTGCTAATCTGAATGCACTTTTCTCTTGAAACGATTCTGAGCTAAGTTTACCACCAGATGGCGCTGTAGGCTTGACAAATAGATGCACTCTCCCAAACCTTACACAAACTTGAACACAAATAAAGACAAATAAATAAAGATTAATTAGATAAATTAAAGACAAAGATTTAATGAAAATGTTTAAGAACAATTGAAATTACAGATAGTAAATAAATTACAAGAGTGTTCGTAGAAAGCGGTTTATAAAAGCCATATTGCAAGTACATGTAACCACTTACAGTATATTCAATTCAATTCAATTCATTATATGATCAAGAGCACAATCGCTCTTCTTCATGCTCACCAAGAATTTATACGGATTCTAAGCTTGTTAAAATTCTAAGCTCAGAATCAATTCTATATTAAAAATCACAATGTACTCTATATATGCAAAAATGAAAATACATGAACCACTATGTCGATTTATGCTCCCAGCCCTGTCTAATGTTTTGTCATGTTCAGTAGTTTGTTGTCGACAAGCATTTAAGCATTTATAAAAGTGGTGCTACTCACAGGAGTGGGGTGACCCTCTAGGTCAGAGTCGATTTTGCGCAGGTTTAGCAAATCAGACTCTTTAATATATCCAGCTTCGGCCCAGGCAGCATACAGAATAGGAGCAGCATGGCCCTGAAGATAGCAACAGGAAAGGTGCATTTAAGTACTTGCAGGAAACAAACAAGCACAAGGAAGCTCCCATCCAACATAAATCACCAGCCCACCTTGGACAAGATGAAGCGGTCATTGCAGGGGTTGCGGGGATCATCAGCTTTGTAGCGCATGGTGTGGAAAAACAGCACAGACATGAGCTCAGCTGCGCTGCAGCAGGAGGTGGGGTGTCTGTTAGAAAACACATTAGTATCATCAATCCATCCATGCATCCATCCATCAACCATTAACCATCAGCTCAAACATGCTGGATGTTAAAGACCAATCCGACATGCAGGTTCTCTTTCACTTCAAAAAACCAAAAACCTGATTGCAAACAGTACTAGAGGGCAAAATATGACCCTGTCATCACTGGGGATTGAGGTGTAGTAATAGACCTTATCAGGTAGAATCAATGACTTGGCTGGTGCCAAACGTAATAAATAATAAATCCATTTAATAATCGTTAGGTTTGTAGATATGGATTCAAATAAAAAACAGCAGTGTAATAGATCAGAGAGCTAGTACAAACACTTTGTTGTTATTAAAGGCAAAAGGTGAAGTAATAATCATCAGGACATCAGATTAGTAAATCAAGGGCACATCACTCCAAACCTGTGTATTTTAAAGAATCGTTATTTGAAATTGCATAGAAAGGACAGACCTGTACATTGTTCAACTTTTCACCTTTTGTGTTGTACTGAAAACATTAGATCAGTAAAATTTGCCTGCAATATTGGTAACTTTAAAATAATTAGGCTAAGCTGAAACACGTGGTTAAGACATACATCGTACTTCAACTGAGGATGCAGTAGAACTGTTAGTTTTGCTCCTAAAGTGGTTTAAATTCACATTAAGAGTTTGAAAAGCCTCCATGCAATTCAATCGTCACAAAATAGTTCATTTAGAAACCTGTTATATTTTGATTGTGAGTCAAAACACATGCAGTCTTGTGTTATCAGTCAGTTTACTCCTAATTCTTCCTGACAAAAACACCACTGATTAATTACCGTATTTGTCCTACAGAGTGACTCACTTAAGCTGAAAGAAGAAAACAAAATGGAAAGGGTTAAGAAATCTCTCCACTGGCCCGTTTCAGAATGAGTGATTTGACTGCAAAAGATACTGACAAAAGAATGAGTCATAATAAATTCTTCCTTGTATATACTGAGGATTCAATTAAAACAAAAACTGGTTATCGTACACCCAAATACAGAGGAGCAGAAAATGAGGAAGTGTCATTACTAAAATAGTATCAGGTAAGTTTTAAAATGCTGGAAAATCGTCTACTTGAAAAAACGTTTATTGTCAGAAAGGGCGTGTGTGAGGTACATTGTAATATATTAACCTGCTGACACATGGCGTCCAAGAGAGAAAAAAAGAAAAGTTTTGTTGATGTCCTTAAATTTATCTACATCAATTTATGCTCTGCAAGTTTAGAAACCCCCTCTGGGATTTCGGTTCATGTTGAGAAATGACCTCTAGTCTGTGGCAATAATTTGGTCCACCTTACAAAAGAGAACTGCAGAGCAGAGATTGAGCAACGCTGAAGTTTGCTTTTCACGCAAAGCTTCATGTGAACCTCCCTTATCGCTGCATACTTAAACAGAGCGAGCTTTCAATTAGATTTTCATCAGTCCATAGCATGATGGAGGATAACAGTACTTTAACCCACAGCACAACGGACACCACGAGACCTCCACGTGACAACCTGTGGAAAAACGTGCAGACGCGAGCTCCGTGTATAAATTAATTAGTGATGAGAAGAGTCATTTCCGCAGAACGGTTCTTCTAAACTGTTCGGTTCAAATCGATTCTTTCGAGTCTGGGCGTACCTGCGTCATCACGTTGCCATGACCCGACGTGACATTCCAAAGCTGAATTGCGTATTAAAATAGTGAATCAACTCAGCAGATAAATCAGTAAACTAGAAGCTAAACAATTAAAATTTCATTTCTCAAATCTAAAAATTTACTACAACTTAATTAAGAATTCTGGCACAATCAAACCAGTAACATTAACATAACTTTTTTTTTGTAAAATTTCGAAGACTAAATAGAGAAATTCTCCTCTACAAATCACTTGTCGCTTCCAGTGATCAAATCGGGTTTGTGAACAAGATTCAGTATCCGAACTGTAAAGATCCGACTCAAACGAACAACTCGTACACGAACCGGACATCGTTATAATCAATCAGTTGCAGCTCAGCTTGTGATACTTTTAAATCTACAAACAATTAACACTTTATAATCCCACTTAAAAGTAACACACACTCGCGCTAATTATAGTAGCGATGAGAGCTAAGCCAATTTCACTGCTCATCTTTTTAAGGCCGCGATGGGCTGAAACGTAACGTAGTAGCGTTAAAGCAGTTATAACGTTACTGAATTGTGCAGTTTGTTACATTATATGCATCAATGCATTTATACTCACTACAACGGTCGAATGAAAACAGAAAGCATGAGCACTATGCCCGTCCCCCTTGCCAAGTTCACGTGCTATGCAGCAGCGTAAAGTGAACATTTGCGCGACAAATGACACAAATGTGCACATACAGCTGTAAACATGTCGTTCGGCGTCCTATAATGTCTTTAGAAATGATTATGAATGAGTGCAGACGGCTTTACCCGGAGTTTGAGGCGCATGTTTCTCTGATGGAGTGAATCCTGAGCTTGTTCGCGATGTCTTTCAGGCCCTGCAGAGTTTTCTCGTCGGGTTTGTGGTAGCTCATGGTTCAGATGTAAATGGAGGAAATGCAGCGAGATAAACCAAAGTGTCCTAGCTCAGAAACTGAACTATTCCGTTTCTACGTTAATGTGTGATTGTTGAAAGAGTTGTACCACCAGAGCCGAGCACGGTGTGGGACGCGGGGAACGTGGTGCGTGTGTCTTTTAACTGACGCGTGACGTCAGCTGTCAACTCATGCGCTGCGGTGAACCATTGGACGACAGGCTTTTCGCAACAGGATGGCTGAATGAAGTGAGGTTGCCAGATCAGGGCAGAGACCGCATGCAAACACAAACAGAGCTCTGTTGTAATAAAGCTCACGACATTTAAGATAAGGATAAAAGAGGTTCTCGGGACTTCTTCTTTTTTTTAACGTAAGTGAAATCTACAGCTGCACACACGGTTACACTGATTAAATGTTGCGACGGTTGTAAAATCCTTGAAATGATTGAGATGATTGAATCACTGATTCGTCGAGTCATGATGACGGTCTGGAGGAAAAAAGTGCGGAAACTGATAATCCTTATGCAGTCTACAAAATTATACATATTTTTTAAATACTCAAGGCTCAGTTTCACAAACAGGGCTTAGCTTAAGCCAGGACTAGACCTTAGTTAATTTAGGCTATTTAAGCCACATTTATAAAAACGGCCTTAGAAACATACATTACCGGTGTGCACATGGAGACAAAAAATGACACTGACATATTTTAAGACATCTCACTGCGAGTTTTTTTCAGTTGAGACAGCTTAAACATTCAATTTCCATGATAGCCTTAAACCTGGTTCGTGAAACCGGGGGTAAATTACCTAAAACCACAACAAAAACGTGTTTACATATGTATATCTGATAAATAAAGAGACCAACATTAAGACAAACAAAAATGAATGAATGAATGAAAATACAGTTTAGTTGGTATTGTTGTAAAAACACCCTGTCCTTTTTGCTGCAAGTTGTCATGTTTTTTAAGTAAACGTGAGATAAACTTTTTATTTCTAATTCCAGATGAACACAAGCTAGACGTGAGTTACTATTACATTTATACTAACTACATATTAATAATGTTGTTGTTTTGATGTTTTAAAATCCTATATTTCGTTGTACTACTTCGCATTGTCTAATGTATAAACTACATGGCTGTGATCATTAAACTCATACTATTAGTTAATGTTTACTTTTTGCAATAAAGTTTTATTTGTTAACATTAATTGCATTAGTTAGCGTGAACTAAAAATGAAAAATACACTGACAGCATTTATTCACTATTTACTAAATTATTGATAAAAAGAGCTATATTTGGGCGCCACGGTGGCGTAGTGAGTAACACTGGCGTAGTTCGAGCCCTGGCTGGGTCAGTTGGCATTTCTGTGTGGAGTTTGCATGTTCTCCCCGTGGTTGCGTGGGTTTCCTCCACAAATCCAAAATCATGTGTTACAGGTGAATTGAATAGGCTTAATTGTCCGTATTGTATGAGTGTGAATGTGTGTGTATGGATGTTTCCCAGAGATGGGTTGCGGCTGGAAGGGCATCCGCTGCGTAAAAAATATGCTGGATAAGTTGGCGGTTGATTCCGCTGTGGCGACCCCAGATTAATAAAGGGACTAAGCCGACAAGAAAATGAATGAATGATGAGAGCTATATTTGTTAGCATTAGATAATGCACTGTGAAATAACATGAACAATTTAATAATTATTAATTAACCAACACATGTAAAAAAAAATAACTTTATGTTATCGATTTAGCTTATTTATCTTACTCTTTTAATATTATACTAAAATATACTGTGTTATGTAAAGCGACATCTGACATTTATTTGCATTTTATGTAAGATTTCTGTTAAGATTGTTTTCAAAATCTCAGTATTTACAAATTTTCAGAATTTCATCTTACTTTTCTGGAATAAATAACATCTTCATCAACATACCTAATTAAGAAAATATTAAAGTGTCAACATATTATCACTCATATTGTTTTTAAACCCCAGATGTATTAAATATGATATACAGTAAAACACCTTTTCTTTCCCAGAGATGCGTAAAAAACATGCTGGATAAGTTGGCGGTTCATTCCGCTGTGGCGACCCCGGATTAATAAAGGGACTAAGCCGACAAGAAATTGAATTAATGAATGAATAAAACACCTTTTCATTGTTTATACTATATATTATATTTAGCTGAAAGTCTGAATTAAATAAACTGATTTAATTTGATTATATAAGTCTTATTTTACAAAATTAGATTTGTATTATTTACATTTCCTATATCAGGCATTTGAGATTAAAACTAGACTCTGCCCCTTTAATGTGGGCTGGTCTTCATAAACAAGGAAGTACTGTTTTTTGTTCTGACTTGGTAGAATACCAAAGTGTATGACACTGAAGCAAATTAAAACATACATTAAAACAACACAATATTACAACACATAGACATAGAAAATATTTTTATATTCCAATATTCACATTCTTACTTGTGTCCTTTTAACAGATATTAATTAGATTGCAAACCTTATGAGATGTGTTTCCTTGTTTTATTCCTTGGCAAGATTACAGATTACAAAGATGCCACGTTATCTAGTGATGAGTCTTGCTCATTTTCACCAACAGCTACAGCCTTATAAAATCACTAAATGAACGGCCAATGTAGACTATATTTAAAAAAATATATATGTGGCACAGACTATTCAGTCGTCCTCTTGATCGTCAGCGTTTTCATCTTCAAATTCCTAAAAAAAATAAAACATTGTTACAGTGTACAAAAAAACTGACTGAAATACTAAATGAGAAGTACATTTAAATGGACAGTTCACAAAAAAAAAAGAAAATTTTGTCGGCAATTACACACCCTTGACTTGTTCCAAACCTGTTTAAGTTTCATTCTTGCGTTGAACACAAAAGAAGATATATTGAGGAAAGCTGAAAAACCTGAAACTATTGATTTCCATAGTGTGGAAGTCAATGTTTACAGAGTTTTAGCTTTCTTCAAAATAAGGCCATTTGTGTTCCCCAGAACAAAGAAAGTCAAGCAGTTTAGAACCACTTGAGGGAGAGTAAATACTGAGTAAAATTTCATTTTTGGTTGAACTATCCCTTCAAATATGATCAACTGATTCCACACCTTTTTTTGGGCCTCATATTTTTCTTCAGGTGTGATGGGATCTTTGTCCACTCGCTCCAGCTGGGGAAGTTGTGAGATCACATAGAGCCTGTAATCGTCAGTCTTTGCAATAGGGTTGTCCAAGAGCACAAGTGCCTTTAGTGTTTGCCCCACACTTTCTAGAGTACGCAAAGCCTTCATAGAAGATATAAGGTTTCCCCTTTAAAATGTAAAAAGAGAGTTATGGGACATAGATTGTTTATAACAATGAGCCATTTGCTTCTTCAATTTTAGCCATCAGTTACCTGACATTAAGATACTCGAGGCATTTCATATTGGCACTGAGTCCATCCAGTGTTTCCAACTGGTTATGTCTGAGGTGAAGAGTGATGAGACGCTCAAGCTTTTCCAGACCCTCCAGTTTCTTTATGTTGTTCTGGGCCTAAATAGTTTGGTGAATGTGCAAGATGATAGTTATTTGGAGATAATCACTACTGGGTACTTGTAATCTACAATAAACATCATTAAGAGCAGATACCAGATACAAATGGCGTAAGTTGGGAAGGTAAATGCCATCTGTCGTTTCCAAACAATTTCCTCTGAGCTCCAGAGTCACCAGATTGGTCAGATTGGGATATTCCAGGCCCTGCATGGTCTGGATGCCATTACCTTAAATAAATATTAACTTGAATTTAAAACATTGCTGCAGATGAAGCTTAAAATTGAATGTTTAGTGTCTAGTGGAGGTTACAGTCAAATATGACCAATGTCAAACTGTAGCAGTACTTCCTTTGTGCTTTTAAACTGTTTTGTGGGACTAAGTCTAACTAAGTGACGTTTATTGATGTTTTAGCAGTTTGAAAGGATGTATTGTCTTGGTTAATCATGTATATGTTATTACAAAAACTAGTTAATGAGCAGTTCATTCTGTTATTTTGTGGATTTATTTTTATCCTGTATAATATTTTTATTGCAATATAAATTGTATTTATATATTTATTGCATAAATAATACATAGAGAAAAATAAATCCATTAAAATATTTCAGACAGGTAAAAGTCTAAACTGTAGAGTCAAACAGGCGAAAAGTCAGTGGTCCTATAATGCAATTAAAAAATCAATAAATAAAAAAATAAAAAATAAAATATATTTATATATAATTTTTTTTCAAAGGAATATAAAAGTTTTTCATGGGTTATGAAACATTACAAATTTGATTTGTAACAAAAATTGGACAAAAATACATTTACAGACACAATCAAAATTACCTTAAATTACATTATGACCGTTTCGCTTTATAAGACCTCAATGTATCATCAGGAGTCACAGGTAATAATTTAGTTTTGCCTGTATAAGATTTTATTTAACAGCTGTTAACATGCAGTTTATAATCACAGAACACCATGATTTCAGCTAAAAATCTTCTTTAAAAACAACAGAGAAAAAAAACACAACATGGACAAACTAAGGATAAATTAATAGTAAAATTAAAAATGTAAATAATTTTGTTGTTGTATAATGAGAGCATAACCTGACTCAGATATGCCATTTGCATAACTTCACGGAAGTGGATGTTCCCACCTTCTCTGGTAGATGAAAATGTCTGTATTGCATCATGGGTATTGTAGTTTTCACCATATAGTCAGTTGTTAAATGTAAATATTAAACAAAAAAGTTGTTGAAAAAGTGTGACAAAAGCGTACACCATCGATTAACAGCTTCAAAATTCATAACAAGTCTCAAATTAAAATTTTGCTTTATGGTGGCAAGGTAGCTCAGTGGTTAGCAAGAAAAGTAGCTGGTTTGAGTCCCGGCTGGGTCAGTTGGCATTTCTCTGTGAAGTTTGCATGTTCTCCCCGTGTTGGTGTGGGTTTTCTTCTTCGAATGCTCAGGTTTCCCCCACAGATCAAACACATGCGTTATAGGTAAATTGAATGAACTATATTGGCCGTAGTGTATGAGTGTGTGTGTGTGTGTGTGTGTGTGTTTGAGAGAGTATGGGTGTTTCCCAGTACTTGGTTGCGGCTTGAAGGGCATCTGCCACGTAAAACATATGCTGGAATAGTTGGGGGTTCATTCTGTTGTGGCGACCCCTGATAAATAAGGGACCAAGCCAAAGCAAAATGAATGAATAAATGAACGAAATTTCACTATAAAGAACTAATAAAGAACGTCTAAACTATACAGTTTAAAAAGAGCTCAATAAAAGTATTATATTAATTAATGGACCTAACTAACCAGTAAGATTGAGGGTTTCCAGTGCTGGGCCTCCGAGACCCTTCACATCAAACAGACGATTGCTGGCAATGCTGAGCCACTGCAGGAAAGTCAGCTGACCGAAGGGCTGTCCCTCAAAGCCCTGAAGCAGGTTGCTGTCTCCCTTCACCCACAGAAGCTGAGTGAGGCCAGCCAATGGAGAGAAGTCTGACAAATGATTGGAGGAAAGGTCCAAATAACGCAGATAGATGAAGGAGCTGAGCAAGGCCAGATCTGTCAGACCCCTGGTTAAGACAGGTTCAATGGGAACCAATATCTTTAACTTCAGTGAGATTCAATGGGCATTTATTTTGATATTTGTACACATTGTTCTAACCATAAGTAAAACATTGCCAACTAGCTCTCATTAACGTATTAATATAACTTTATCAAGATGTTGGGTTTGGGTTAGTAAAATAAGCTAACGTGTAGTTACAAAGTTACTAGTTTATGGAACATTTGTTAAGTATTTGTTAAGTAGAAAGTCCATTAAAGGGATAGTTTGCACACACACACACACACACACAAAAATAATTTACTTACTGTTGTCTCAGGTCCAAACCTTTTTTAGTTTCTTTCTTCTATCAAGCACAAAAGAAGATATTTTGAAGAAAGCTGAAATATCTGTAAACACTGACTTACTACACTGGAAAATACTAGGAATATCAACGGTTACAGGTTTCTAGATTTTTTGTGTGTTTAACAGAATAAAGAAACTCATAAGGGTTTGGAACAACTCGAGAGCAAGTACACAATGAATAATTCTTTGGTTTTGGATGAACTTTACCTTTATTACACTAATGACTGTTAGTTGACAAAGTAGTAGCAAAGTTGCAGTTACTAGAATGTCTAAAGTGGACTAAATATGTTACCAAACTTACTTATTTTTAAGATCAAGTCTGACATAGGCATGAGACAGACCATTCCCAGTGCGACATAGCAAGGACAAACTTTTTGCTAAAATGTCCTGGGTTAGTGGACAGGACTCTGGCTGATTAAAGAGAGAGACAGATACTTTAAAAGCAACTCATGGTGGATCATTTTAATTAATTAAATAAAAATGTCATTAAAATAAGACCAAATAAAACAATTTATACCTGATCTCCATCTGAATTCTTTTTTTCTTCCCTTCCAAGATCCCCATTCTCTCCCTCTTCATCAGACTCTGCTTTCAACACATCATCTTCACCAGAGTCTGACATTATTCTTCTATCTTAATTCTCTTGTCGATCAAGTTTTCAGGGCTTAAAATAACAATTGGACATTTAGATCAATCAATTTACACCATTAGCACGCTGGTAAACTTTAGCTTGCTTGTTAGTAACTTAGTTAAGATCACAGACAGGATGAACTGAAAATAACGATTTTACTTGTAAGCAATTTGTGTTAATGTCCTATAGGAGGGAAAAAAACATAATAACGACTGGATGAAAAATGTTTTCTGTCACTCACCTCGCGCTGAAGAGTGTTTATGGCCGTTACCATAGTAACACCATATGTCCCAGAGACTGCCGTTCCCTCATAGCTACGAGAAAAGTATGTGTCGTTCCCTCATCATAGGATCTCCAGGGTGCAATTTCACATCACGTTTCCCTGAGATAATATGATGTTCCCACGACATATTATCACGTTTCCACGAGTTGTTTTGTCGTGGCAATGACAAAAAAAAAAAAAAAAACTGATCCGTACACCTCTCGGACACCGTACAAAATAGAGCACCTGCTCGGTTCACTAATTCCAAAAGTACCATTAATGGTTTTATCCTGAAACTGGCCTTGCTTTATTTAACATTGATTGAATTTGTCCACTTGCCCTACAATAATTACCCATCGTTTATTCATGTAATTGTATACTTATTGTATTCAGTGTACTGATTATAAAAAAATCTCTTTTTATGTTTAAAATGTGTTATTCTATATATATATATATATATATATATATATATATATATATATATATATATATATATGTATGTATGTATGTATGTATGTATGTATGTATGTATGTATGTATGTATGTAGAAACTCTGGAATGATGTATATGTGAGTTTTTCCCCCTCTCTCTCTTTCTCTTTGTCTTTTAAAAAAAAATGTTATTCTGACTGTTTTCTAAAGTATTTGTGCATGCCTGTGTTTTCCACGTCAGCACACTGAGTTTCTGTAGATAACTAAGTGTTGTTACTCATTGTGTTTGAGGTAGTAGTTGCAAAGTTTTGAGTGACATGAATGCATGAATGTTTTCAGAGTAATTGGCGGTTCATTACACTGTGGTGACCCCTGATAAAGCAGGGAATAAACCAAAGGAAAGTGAGTGTGTAATTTATGTTGTTTACAGTGCTACAGTACAGTGCAATGCCATTGCAAAGGTGAGATATTTAATGAAAGGGTAGAAAAAAATCATCTAAACATTAAAAAGTTATATTTGGTTCACTTAAAAAAAAAGTTAAGACGATTCTAAGGGCCCACACTGTTTTAGGGCCCCCAGAGATACTATTAGGGGCCACCCCAATCTCCCCCCACCCCACTCTTAACTTTCGTCTGCGACACCATTAGAATGTTGTCATAGGGCCAGTACCGGCCAGTAGCGCCCCTGAATTGGTTGTAATTGCATTAAAGATGTTATTTTAAACTTCAAGCTTTTGAGCTACAAACTAAAGATTATGCGGAATGCAGACAGAAAACAGAAGAGAGAGGCTAAAGACGTCTGAAGATGACAAGCTTTATTTCAGTCAGAATCAACATCTGCCTTGTCTTTGTCTTCATAATAAAATCAGCTGTTGTATCTTACGTCCAGCACCTTGCAGTGATTTTTGGCAGCACTCATGGTTAGGTCACTCTCACCGACTCCATTGTTTTCTGGTGACCTTCACCAATGCTCTTTGACTTTGGTGACTTTCACAAACCTGCAGTGTCTCTGGTGACCCTCGCCAATCCTCTGTGTCTCTGGTGACCCACACCAACCCTCTCTGTTTTTGGTGACCCTCATCATCCTTCACTATCTTTGGCGACCCTCGCCAACCCGCAGTGTCTCTGGTGACCCTCACCAACCCTCTGTTTTTGGTGACCCTCA